>DWON01011319.1:0-10252 GCA_018251015.1 Phocides pigmalion okeechobee
CAATCACGATACTTACGATTAACGATTTTGAGTGCCGAAGTATTTTTTATGTGAGAAGAGCAGCAAACGTGCATGCATACCACCTGACGTTAAGTAGTCTCAGCCCATAGACACGTACAACCACAAATACGACTGAAAAACGATCTGAGCTCGAACGTAAACGCATATGTAGAGTCGCGTCGCTTCAAAGTGTAGCCGGTAACCGCAACTCTCCAACCGAAACAGAAGTAATGCTTTGCGGCGGATTATGAGGGCGGCGTTGGTACCATCCCGGTTGAACTATTGTTCTCCCACCTTTAAAGTTGCATGACTCGTGATTAAGTTGAAATGGAGTACCGGTAAGTAAAGTTTATTTTGAACTAATGCAGTAAATTTATATTTCGTTTGGAAATATGTTGCCAGCTGCACTTAAAAACTGCCGTTCACCTCAAGCTTTAGGCATATCAAATCAAATTATTTGTCAATTTGTCAATGTCAAAAACTCATAGCAACTGCTACGAGTCTCGGGCAAAATACTTTTTAGAAAAATATTCTAGAAATTAAATGAAAGGCGTACGTACTTACAAATTGCCGACCTTCTCAGTCTTAGGAGTAGCAACTGTTATGAATCTCAATAAAAAGGCCTTTTTAAAAGAAATAATTCTTGATTTTTTTATAAAAGAATTATAGAATGAGATTGACTTAGCGGGACTAGCTGCGTAGGCAGTAGTCTACCTGCTGGAAATGCTGTTTGTGCAGTATTCTGCGCATGACGTCAGACAAGACTTCAGTCCCTTTTACCTCCTACTTAACAGTGAGTGAGAATTACTATAGTTAAGCCGGGGTGCAACCCCGAGTTCAGGCCCGAGTAAAGAAGGTTTACCTCGAGGCCCGTATTCCCCCGCCCAAAAAGGCTGGGACGTCCTCCGATGCTGAGTCCTGTTTGAAGTTGGACTTACGTCGTTCAAACACGACCCTATTAAAATCAGGTGGCGTGCAAGCTCGTTTGCTACTCTTCCAACATAAAAAATGATTCCCATCAACTTCCCGGTTGATCTATTTCTGCTGTACTATTTCTACATGTAATTATAGATTGGGACTATATTTAACACGCCGAAGAACTACACGAAACTCGGTTGCAATAAAACAAACTTATATTGTTTACGTCGACTGTGCGATAAAGGAACTGGAATCACAGCACAGTTTTATGTAGTTTTTTACTTCCATTTGTCGGAAGAAAAAATAAATAAAAAGTTTTTTAGTGGCCAACTTTTTATTGCAAACATAGGTGAGTTGACCCGTGTGACGGAACAAAGGAATGTTCAATAAGATTTATGCTTTGAATGGCCCTGTTCCCTCTATTTATGATAGCCTGGTACCAGTAGTCAATTCTATAAGAAAGAGCCCAACTAACTTATCTTGTTTAGTTCCGTATCTATTTTTTGCAGAGTAGCAATCGAGCATGCAAACCACCCGATATTAAGTAGTCGCAGCCCATAGACATCCACGTGCAACCACAAAAACGACTGAAATCCTATCAGAACTCGAACGTAGATGCGTTGCTAATCCTGAGGACTAAAATGTTCGCCTAGCATCAAAGTGTAGCCGGCACCTCTCCAACCGATACGCAAGTAATGCTTTACGGCCGATAAAGAGGGCGGCGGTGTTTCTTCCTGGATCTAACTATAGTTCTCCCACCTTTAAAAATAAATTTAAAGAGTTAAAAAGAGAATTTCTTCATGTCCGTTCGTCTGTCTGTATAACGCTAATGTGTTACTCGGAAACCTACAATATTAATTGAAATTGAAATACCTTATTTCTACATAAAGCACTAGCTTTTCCCCACGGCTTAGCTCGCATTGAAATATCAATACATCCATACACATTTTCAACACAATGAACCCTGTTAATGGGGATTTAAAAAACACTGAGCAACACATTCACCATATATGAAGAATATACATACATATGCAAAATTTTAGCTTCAGTTAGATTCTGCAGTTTCGGTTGTGTTCGTCTCTGAGTTTGTCTGTCATCTTACTATTTTATATATGTAGATTTACATAAACTTAATGAATTTAAGTTGTAATGTAAAATCAAAATCAGTTCATAGTCTTTAATCATCGTTTTAGTGGTCAAACGGAAATAGTCAAAAGAAGAAACGTCTCGCCACTACATTTAAATATTTTTTTTAGTTTTAACTTGAAAGTAAAGTATATTTACTATAAATAATACTAAACAAAGTTTTGAAAAGTAGATGTGTCCAGACAAACATTATGTATTGAACCTCAAAACGACAAGATTTAATGTTACTAATCTATTGATGTTTAGTTTAAACGAATATTTTTTACTATATTTGCTTGTAAAGTCATCAAAATTCCCCTTTTTTATGCCACCTATAGGCCACCTGATGTTAAGTGATCACTGCAGCCCATGGACAACCTCGTTCAATCTTAAATAGAACAGAAGTTCTACTTAAGGATGGACGCGGATGTGTTCTTACTCTTGAGGACTAAGATGGTCACCTCCAATAATGTATATCCGGCAACCACACCTCACGGCGGGTTATGGCAAGGCAGTGGTGCCGCCCCGGGCGAGCTCTGACGGCTCTACCACCTTACATACCACTTTTAAACTATGATTTAAAAACTATTGTATTAATTCTTAATATTTAACAATACCATACAATTTTTTTCCTCTATTACGTCATAAGTTATCGCGGTCAATTTACCAATAACGGCACGCGCCATCAAACCGGCGAACTCGTGATTTTTTTATAGCAATGCGACCCATAAATCGTATTTGTCGCAACGTATCCGCGTCGTGGGCTGTAAACGCGCTCGTTATCGTGATTGCTTACTTTGTGCGCCTCCTTTACGATTTATGACTTTTGTAACTCAATACTGTTTGTATTACATACGATACGTTTTGTTCACGCGAGTACAAGTTTCCTTACTTATGCTTACTTTCCACCTTGTATCGCCTTTCTACCTTTTCTCATCTTTCTACCTTATGTGGATGTTACAGTGCACTTTGTCATGACGACATTAGTATTTGGATTCGAAAGGACCTGCCATGCTTGGATAGTCCGATTGGATACAGTACCGTCGCTTGGTTTTGTATATATACATGTGTGTGTGTGTGTGTGTGTGTGTGTGTGTATACATTTACAATTGTAATTTTATATATGTTTTTTTTAAAGGTGGGAGGACTATAGTTCAATCGGGGCGGAATGCCGGCTGCACTTTGAAGCGAGGCAATCCTTAGTCCTCAGGAGTAGCAACATATCTACGTTCGAGCTCAAATAGAATTTCAGTCGTGTTTGTAGTTGTACGTGGATGTCTATGGGCTGCGACTACTTAACATCAGGTGGTTTACATGCTCGTTCGTGAGAAGAGCATCACATAAAAAATACATAGTTGGATTTTCGTTTTTGATCTTCCTTTTGTATCGTGTATTACAAAGTAGTGATATAATAAATACAGACTATTCCGCAACTCGTAAAGATTCAGGTGCAGAGACATTGCTGGTCTGCGAGCATTTTTATAGCCATTTTAATTGCACGAGGTTGCATTGCACGGTACGCTTAACATTTTCAACTAATATCATCGCGGAGTTTATAAATTTTACTATGTAAGGGTACTTATGATTACCGATTTTTCATTGCCAATATTTCGAAAGAGTGTTACGGCTAAACAGTTTAGCCGTGACCACGGGCCATGCAACTGGTCGTTAGGTCCTCGCAATATTTTCATTCAAAGTTGAAGCAAGTGATAATTAATTTCTAACATGCGCATAACTTCGGAAAATCAGAAGTGCATGCTAGGGATTGGAACTCAGGACCCAATTGCGAGATGGCAACGTTAACCAATTTAAATAACTTTCATTGTTATTCTAATACTCTATATCCTTTTTTTCATTCTACTATATAACGGGCCCTCACGATTAACGCTTTTTAATTGCCGATATTTCGAACCAGCTGCATGGATAAACTATTGCCAGGTGCTGGTAATACATTAATTATTATTATATTATTATTATTATATAATTAGTATATTACATTATATCTATTTCTTTAATATAACTATTGGTAAACAATTTTATACGGAATAAGAATCTAAACTGGCTCGAATATAGCCCCATGGTTTTGTCCGAAGTCATATCATTACTTTAGCTCAATTTAATTTGTCAAAAACCCCAAGCGACAGACGTTTGTAACAACCAGCTTCCGCTCGATTTCTCAAAAATGCCTAAAACTTTACAGTGGCCATTTCACTTTGTGTTTGATGAGCCATAAATCTAACCGCGGAACTGCTCAGCGGTAGCCGGGCCCATAATTACGACGATTGTCCGCATTATCATAGTGGAGTGCGCCCAATTTTCGCTTGATGACTTTTTTACGAGTTTTTCCAGTCGTACGTAATTTACGATGTCGTAAAACTGTGCCGCGGTTGAGGCCCGATAACAATGTACCGACGCTGCACCGCATTAAGCGGTCCGCCTCCGCCCCGCGCCTAAATGTCACCTGCGCTGATAAGTGACGGTTAATTCATCTTGATAAATAGCGTTAAACTGTGCTATATAGCGCGTTATGTGTTATATAAATCGCGTGCACCGTCGGCTCGAAGACGCTATTATTGAGGACTGAATTGTTATTACTTGCAAGAGCGAATCTGCCTTACAAAATCCTTCAACTTACTCGCAACAGACTCACACTACTGGTATAAGGCAGTAATAAGGTGTGGCAGTAATAAGGCAATGTAAGGCGCATTATTCTAGCAAAAGGTGGAGATCTGATGAGCTGAAATACAAGTCCATAACGCTCAATTTAAACAGTATTCCGAAGTATCTAAAAACAACGCAAATAATAAGCGCAAACCGAACTGTGTTGCGCGTTCATTTCTTTCATGTACGTGCAAGATGTGAAACGAACTTCCTTCTGAGGAATATCCTAAACGCGAGATATTCCCTGAACATGGCGATGCTGGCAATTCCAGTATCCTCAGATAGCTGGAAATCCAAGTTGAACCCTCTGCAAGTCAAAACTATCTCACCCCATCCAGTAATAACAAAAAACAATCCAAAATCAGTCCGTACATACACAAAAAGAATCTGAAAATAGAAATCGCTCACGTAGCAATATTTTGACATACCTATCTACGTTTTGTGAATTTTACAGGAAAAGGAATAAAATATTGATACAATGTTTAATGTAAAGTATGAATTTATTTTTGACTATTATACTGAATACGACTCTTGTGTCGCTGCGATTTTTTTTATTGTGAAAGAGTAAGAAACGGACATGCTGGTCACCTGATGTTAAGTGGTCACTGCAGCCTATAGACAACCCCGTCCAATCTCAAATAGAACAGAAGTTCTATTTAAAGACGGATGCGGATGCGTTCTTACTCTTGAGGAATAAGATGGTCGCCTCCAATAATGTATATCCGGCAACCACACCTCCCCAACCGAAACACAATACATGAAGAACATGTTGCTTTAGGGCGAGTTATGAGGATGGCGGTGGTGCCGCCCCGGGTGAGCTCTAACGGCTCTACCACCTTAAAACAGCTCTATACTATATTTCCTTTGGGCATATAAACAGTAAACTTTCAAACAGATAGGCAGGCACATTTACTATTTTTTTTTAATTTTTAAATATATACATATACATATATACGATATTATACTGATATTATCGCGGATACCATAAATTATGTTACATAACGGGTACTCGCGGCGAGTTTCGCCGTGACCACCGTAAAGAGCCCGTTATATAACATAATCGCTTAATTATGTATATCTTTCAATTCCATGAGAGAAATCATTTCCAAAATTGATGTTTATTTCCACGAACCATTTGCAAGTTAGGAATTTCAAAACACGCAAAATTTCTTTGTTGTAGATATTTCAAAATTGCCACTCTAACTAATATCATCGTCAAACTTCCATAAGCACTTCATATCAATGAAAGCGCCATTTGGTCCAAATCTCGTGCAGCTCAGCACAATCTTGGAAACGGGGCAAGACAATAAATGTCTTCAATGTATTTGCCCTAATGTATGGGTTAATATTCAAAACAAGTGGAAGATACAAAGTTTTGTAGCGGTGAGCGTTTGGCAACGTCGTGTCGTGAGTGTTGACGCATCGTGAGGTCGTCGCGTCGTAAGTGCTGTCAAATCATGAGTCGTTGAGTTGTAAAACTTTTGGAGTCGGAAATGTCCTTTCGTGAGTGTAGTTGAATGGTTTACGTTGTGTCGTGAGTATTTTCGAATCGCAAATGTCGACTGTTCAAGTTCGTTCGTATATCGTAAACATCATATCGTGAATGATATCGAATCTTCAACGTCATCCTATCAATGTTGTTCAATAGTAACCGGCTTGTCGTAAATGTTGTCATTTTGTTAACGTCGCGTCGTGTATATTCTCGAATCGTGGCCTAAGACGAACTTCGTGTCGTGAATAATGTCGAATCGTAACCATCGTGTCGTGAATGCTGTCGAATTGTCAACTTCGTGTCGTGTATGTTGTCGAATCGTTAATATTTCTTCATTTGTACGTACAACTTGATTTGTATTTACTATTTAAAATATATTTTCTTTTGGCGTGTTACTAATACAGTTCAGAATGTACTTGAGTATGAGATGAAGTTTCGCGCGGATGTAATACATAATTATATATGAATACAGTTTGGAGTCGTGGTGGAAAACGGCCGTGACAGTAGGTCACTGGAGTACCAGTTACGTCTAGAACTCGAAAAAGGATTTAGGCAATACAAAGAGTGCTATTTGAAAAGACTTAGACTCGTCGACTTAGCTCTCCGTTATTGCTTATTGGACGGAAGTCAAAAAAGATTTTTACGCTTTCCCTGCGATTACAACACTGCTGTGTAATTCTGGGCACGACGCGCTTGCGGCTCCTACACAACTGTGTTGTAAGGACAAATTTGTATGGATGACTAGCGAACATAATTTCTGTTTTTACGTCGACGCTACAAGACTGGGGGCGGACATTACGTCCGTTGTAGATGATACACAGATACTAAAAAATACAATATTTCAGTAATTTGTCGGCGTATATTCAGTCTAATCAAACAAGCTCCAGTTAAGGGCCGCCTCACGCAATACTGACCCGATCATATATGTACATATTTCCGCGCCGCAGTCGAAATGTTAAGAAGAGTCGATCTTAAAATCTCAAGTTGTTTCTTTTCACCCAATTTTCAAGGCTCGTCCGAATAAGATTACTATTCAAAAGCCATTTAGGAATAAACGCAGCATTCCGTCCACAATGGAATAACATAAAAAGCGACAATAAAACGAAACTTCCAGCGGTCGGCCCCGACGCATCACCCTAAGAAAATTTCAATTTTTACCCGACATTAACGCAAACTTTAGAAAGGACTTATAGCGGACTAGTGATGCACTCGAGCCGTGTTTTTACTCGAGTCACTCGAGTGAATTTGTCAAACTCGTACTCGATTAAAAAAAATACTACTCGAGTTACCGAGTCAACTCGGCGCATCGAGTTGATTCTGTTGTCACTAGATGTCACTTCACTACTCTATTTTACTTATCCATGCCGCGCCGGTACAAACCAAAACTGACAGGTTTTAAAGAGCAAGTTTAAACTTGCATCTCTTAGCTTGCCACACGTTATATTAAAAAAAAATGATTGATTGCAACTCCAGTGCGATTTTTTACTCAAGTGAGATTTTTATTCGAGTGACTCGAAAACTCGAGTATGACTCGAGCGAGGTATTAAAATTGCTCCAGTGACTCGAGTCACATCACTACCGCAGACAAGACGGAGTTGCAACATTTCTTTGTGTTTATTAAGGGCAGAGGAAGTTGGGGCGAAACGTATACTGTAATTATCTCTTCGCTTTGTCGATTATTTCGTGTTTTATTTTTAGACGTTCCTCTCCCAGGCTTGTGGCTGTGTCAATTTTTTGAGGTCGTTTGTTTATTTTTTATGAAATTGAAGTTGGAAACGAATCTTCTTTTTAGGTGAGGTGTAGCAAACGAGCATGCAGGCCATCTGATGTTAAGTCGCAGCATTCACATACAATCTTAAATAAACTTGAAGTTCTGTCCAAGTTGGTTGAATATTTTGAGACCAGCATACTACATTTTACATAATTACTAGACTTTATCTTAGAATGACGTTATTTTTTAAGCTGCACTTCGTGGCGACAGTGCTGCCATCTCTTTGTCACTTCGCCGTAAACACGAGCCTTGCAACTGATTCGAATGACAATGTAAAATCGTTAATCGTGAGTAACCGGTACATTGTAAAATGTATGTATATGTATATACATGATACAATACCATGATAGACGAGAGAAAATAATCCCTTATCAGCTAAACTTACGTAAAAGTATTATACAGATGCACTGCCACGAACGAGTCCCGCATTCATTTCCGAATGAGATATCTTCATTCACTTATCGTTGATTGGACTTTATTTTGCGAAAACCTGAATATACGTGTGACAAAGACTGGTACAATCTCATATGCAACCCCCACGCAGTTGCATGCATTGTGCATTTCATCTACCCATCATCGAGATTTCCGACATTCGAATCGATTGAGATATATGGATATATCGATTCTAGTTTCGCATTTGTATTATTTAGGTTAAGTATGTTTGGAGTTTCGCATTAAAGTTTATTTTCATCTCGCGCAACAATATTCGGTATTCATCGATTCGATGTATCGATTACATCGATTAAAGATTATATGTATGTTTGATTTTGGTGTATTTGGTTCCGCACGGAACTTTATTTTCATGTCATGTATCAATATTTCAATCGATACTGATATATCGCTACTTCAAAACAAAAGGGCCACAACGCGAATAGACCTAATTTTACAGGAGAGCCATTTAAAGTTTTCAATATCAGTTCTTGTATAATTGCTCTGTAATTTTAAAACTAATAAATAGGTGTTATACACTGTTAGAAAGACATTTTTATGCTGCTTTTAATGGTTGAGTCAGATATGTGACCGACAACAATAACAATAAAATAAATAACAACAATAAAAAGAATTTTCAATATTTTTGATTTGTGGCCCTTTTGTTTTAAAGTAGCGATATACATCGAATATATAGTTTTTTTGTGTCTCTTTTATTTTGGTTTTTCGTATTAGCATTTAATAAAGAATTAAAGCGGCGTGAGTCTAACACTACACTACACTCTCCAATCGACACGTGGTCGTAGTGGACTGCAGGTTAACCTTTCTCATTTTAATTAGCGGGTTCTTCGTTTAATCCTGGGTTAGTGTCGATGCACGAAACGCTGACAGGTGGTAGAAATGTAGTTTGATTGGTGAGGTCCTCCAGCCGCCCTCATAATCCGCCATAAACCAGTCCATTTGTTTCGTAAAGTGGTGCGAACGCCGCTCGCTTCTAAGTGTAGCCGACGACGTATAAGCGAGGCGACCATCTCAATCCTCAGGAATAGCTACGCACCTACGCACGACCTTATATAGGATCTCAATCCTGATTGAAGTTGTGTATGGTGTTCGTAGGCTGCAGGGTCTAAGGGTTTTAGCCACTAGTATACCGAATTGTTTTAGCCAGATTCTTACCGACTAAAGCTCTCCACCTTCCGATTTAATTCGGGTAACCTACACGCTCGTTTGCTCATCTCACATATATAAAAATCATCAGCGGCAATGACCACGTGAACATTTAAGTCCTGTTTAACGTTTAATTTTATTAAAGAAAGATTACCTTATTTTCAATAACTAACGCCTTTTTTCTATAAGTAATTGCGTGGAGGCAATATCTCCAGTGCGAAGTATTTGTCGTCAAAAACATCGTCTCTCTCCGTGAAGTATCGCAATAAATAAAGCATACATCGATTTCTGGCGAGCGCTCGTTGGCGGCCATTTTGTTCTGAACTGTCACACGTCAGACAAAACTGACAGGTGAGTATCAAGTTCGCGCGCCATTACCCACCCGTCGACGCAAAATGAAATTGTATTGCAATCCCGGTTCCATATCGAATTTCAGTCTCCGTACACGAAAATGTTATGAAATAAACACACTTATGTAAGAACAAACTTGTTTAATGTAATGTTGAAAATTACAGCAATATATATTTTTTAATAATGACAATCTAAAACTAATGATAATAAAAGCCTCACCTAAACTATATAAAAGGAATCCGAGCCCATGCGGCATGGTTCTTTGGCAAAGGGAGATCTCCGTCCAGGCGAGTTGATGTGCCTGGGGAGCGGCCGTGCTCCGATAGTCTCATTTCGGA
>DWON01011320.1:0-10252 GCA_018251015.1 Phocides pigmalion okeechobee
ATATCAGGTGGTTTGCATGATCGTTTGCTGTTGTTGCGTTGTTGATGCTCTTATCACATAAAAAAATGGAGGAGAAAAGATCATCTAATGTTATAGCATTTTACTATAAAAATCTTTATTTTGTACTTCGGTATATTTGTTTATACTTTTCTTTTAGAATACAAGCCTGAAAGGTAAATATTATTCTACCTTTGATCTTAAATTTGAGAACGTTTTCTATAAGCTAACAGTTGGCAGTTGGATAATATAGTTGTAATAGTATCTGTATTGTAGTAATAAGCGAGATCCTCTGAGGTGCATATGTACCTATACCTACATATTTACTAACATAAACATAAACTGCTCTCTACTGTGCACCAACCTCTTCTACCGCCCATATTTTAAAGGACAGAGCGGATTACAAATCCTTTATTATCTATACGAGATACGGAACCATAAAGGTGACTGATTTTGACATTAGGCTGTCTGACACACGACACATGACAGTGATGGATTTTATGTATAATTCTTAGTATTCTTTTCATCTTTATTTACTGTTTCGCCATGAATACTGTTATTGTGTAGGAAATTAGAGACCATAAGTTTAATGAGTACTTAAGTTGCACCTAATGATATCAATAAATAGCATTTTGTAATATAATTTTCGACAATGAGTATACAAAACTCAAAGAAGATTCTTTTTAACAAGTCCACAGTAGGTATCTGTGTGTTGCATGTGAGAATGTTTTCGAACAACAAACTGTTCCAAAATGTTTTAATATTTATTTTTATAGTTGTTTAGTTTGAAAGCGGAACTTCTAAGAAAGCAGGAGGAGGTAAAAGAAAAGAAACAGCTGCCTCAACATAAAGTTGAATGCTTTAAACCAATATCAAGGGCATCAGAGCGTACAGAAACTGATTGTGATAAAGGAACTAAGAAGAAATTTAAAGATAGATTAATTGCAATTGATACAGAGGAGTTAGAAGCTTGCCGAAAATCAAAGTAAGTAATTGATTTTTCACTTATCATAGTATTAACTTACATACTTATCTTACATAGTAGTACCAGGAATGCACCTCTGAGTCTGAAGGTTGTAATGATAAAATATAAATATTGGATATAGGTTATCTTTTGTCTAACGGAGAAGAAAAACATAGTAAGGAAACTTGCATTCCTGAGAGTTCTTCATAAAGTTCTCTAAGGCTTAAATATACCAATATGAGTTTGTCCAGTATAGTGGACTATGCTTGAAACCTTTTCATTCTGAAAGGAGACTTCTGAAGGAGTATTCTGTAGAAGGACAGTAATGGGTTAATAATGATAATGATTTGTGGGAAAGGGCACAGTAATATTTTATGATAAAAGTTTTAACATCTTTACAGAGATATTTATTATTTATATTTATCCACACTACATACATATAATTTATATTATCCATACTGAATTAATTATTTCTATATACTGCTGTTCAAGTCTCTGTTCCTCTACTTTTTTTTATATGACAAGAGTAGCAAACGAGCATGCAAACCACCTGATGTAGTCACAGCCCATAGCCATTCGTGTACAACTACAAACACAACCAAAATTCTAACTGAGTTCGAATGTAGATATGTTGCTACTTCTGAGGACTAAGATGGTCGCCTCACTTCAAAGTGTAGGTTGCAACCACACCTCACCAACTGAAACACAATTAATGCTTTACGGTGTATTAAGTGGACGATGGTGGTACCTCCCTGATCAAACTATTGTTCTCCTACCTTTAACTGCTTCAATATAACTCATCTTTTTTTACTGGCCCTTATCTATCATCCAATCTAATGGCATGTTGTACTGTGTTTTATTTCTTAGTTTCATTTGATATATATATTTTGTTATTACAAGTATTCAATTAGGTATAATAATTTTGTTAATTTTCTTATTTAAATTAAAGGTCTGCACTAGAAAAAAAAGCTGAACTATACAATCACCTGGCAGATGGTGCTGGTAACTCAGAACTGGCCAGTAGATTCCTGGTTGACTTCAAGGAGAAGAAGCAGCAGGAGCCCCCAAAAAATGATATTATCCCAGAACAAGAAATTTCTAATGAAAAAACTGTTGAAAGAAAAGAGGATGATGATGACTGGTAAATTTATTTAATAAGGATTTATTTTTATAATTGTACTTTTTAATACAAGAAAAGGGTTTATTTGCCTTTTTACTGTTCACAAATAAAAAATTGGAACATAGATCACTGCTAAATATTTATTTATGTGGATCCAATTGAACATAGATGGATTGATTATTAAATGCATCAGCATCTATTGAGTACTGCAGACACGTGCTATTGCAACTTTTATAAGAACTATAGCCAAATGTACCATTACATATCCAGTGCTTTAAGTTTTTAATTTGGAAGTAGCAAACAAACATATAGGATGTTTGCTAACAGATGTTAAATAATCTCTTCAGCCCATAGATATCTTAAAATTTTGCATATACGTGCATTGGTACTCCTGAGGACTAGGATGGTCACCTTGTTCCTCTGTTTAACAAGTAATTGCGTATCTCAAATGAAATATAAAATTTACTTCATGGTAGTTTATAAAAGCTGCAGTTTTATCAAATTTCTCGATTTAAATATAAATATTTAAAAAAAAATATATGTTTATTTTTACAGGGTTGAATTTGCCGATTGTCTAGGTCGCACACGGAAATGTCATAAATCTGATTTGGATTTCTACAAAAAGAGAGATAAAGAATTAATGAAACTCATGCAGACAGAAAAGAATGCTGCAGAAGAAACTGTGAGACTTTTTTTCTATAATGATGCCTCAATTTAAAAATGTATGGTAATTTTGTTTGTCTATATATGCAGATGGTGTGGTATTAATAACTAAGAATTACTTATTTATATAAAACCAAAACAAAGAAATATACTGTTCCTTAAATACAGTTCATGTTAGTTTGAGAATTCTCTACCATAAACTCAAAATGATTTTTGTAGACAAATATAATAAATTTTATGACCATTACAATTAATGTCTAAATTGTAATAGCAAAATAAAGTTGTTGATAGAACAGTCATAGGGCAACTAGAGATAGCGATAAGTTATCTATTTTATTATTTTGGTTCTATTTCATCATCAACAAGTCATTATTGTTCGCCTGCATGGCTTCTCATCTCAGAATAAAGAAGGTTGGCCAGAGCTTGGCCAACCAGGCTTCTCATGTACAGAATGGCAAATTTCATACACCTTTGACAAAATCACGGAGAACTGATAGGCAGGTTTTATCACGACTTTTTTCGCCATCCATTCGAACGGGTGTGCTATAGGCTACTGCACACATTCCTGCTGGTTCTATTACAAAACACAACATGTTTCTTGTTTTACAGACAAGTGAAAAACCATATTTGGTCCAGAAGACGAATGACTACCTGCAATCATTACGGGACAAGTGGGAGGAAAAGGAAAGGGAGCTGCTTGCTAAAGATAAAGATATTCATTACCAAGATTTGCTTTTTGATGGTATGATTTTCTTTCTATATTATGTGCAAGGCATGGTGTATTAAATGCTTTAGTATTTAATTAGTATTGCTTAGTTATTGATTGACCATCAGTGTTGCCGCTCGATACTATTGATGTTTACTGATATCTCAGCAATACTTTTGGTAAATAATAATACGATGAATAGTATCCATAACTGAAAACGAATTAACTTATAAATGTAAAGTGTAAGGTATTATGAAAGGTACTTGTTATTGTAATTCACAGAGGCCCGTATCCATGGCGTCGGGTACTACGCGTTTAGTACCGACGAGACGGAGCGTCGTAAGCAAATGGAGGAGCTGCTGAAGGAACGCCAGGCTACGCTTCAAGCGCAGAAGGAAGCAGAGGAAGTTAGAAGGAAGCGGGATGAGCTGGTCGCTGCGAGGGTGGCGGCCGCGCGCGCCCGGCAACGCGCCCGCGCTGGGCTGCCCCCCGAGGACCCTGCTGGTGAGTCTGGACTGCCTGGCTTTTAGGAATGTCATAAATTTGTTTATACTAGCGTTAACCATCAGCTTTACCCGCGAAATATGACCATAAAAGAAACCTAAAAATTGTATTACAATACGTCATTTGAATAATATTGCTTAAATAATTGATTATCTCAACTAAAAATATTTTTGATCACAACTAGTAAATATAGCCTCATACTTAATATCCTTTTATATAATTTTTGGCCTCACAAACCAAAGACTTCCAAAGCAAACGTAACAAACACGTTATCACTGCTAAGTGGAACATACATGCCGATTGGTTTATTCTGTAGCCTCCACCACTGCTCCGGCCCTCAAAATCGAAGAGGGGGCCAACATTTCGACGCATGTGCGTACCATACGAGGGCAGCATACTCCCCTGCTCCAAAAGAATTATTTTCAGGCCGTGCGGCCACTTGCCAACATCACGTACCATCTCCATTGATTCTAAAACCGAAGGGATATGATTGTGGCAAGCACATGTTTAAAGATTCATTAATAAATTCATGGCCAGAAAGCACTACCCTGACCAAAAGGGCTGTGAGGCTAATCAACGATTCTGCCGCACAAAACAGCGCTAAACTGGAGACCGACAGCAATGTGGAAGTTGCCTCTGTCGAACAGTGTTCCCTACTCCAATCAGTGAAACCTTGTCTCTTCACTATGCTTACTACGCATCATGGGAGATAAGTGGAAAACGACTCTTATGCTTAGTATTCGCCCCAGTTCCATAATGTTTTGAAGAATTAATGACCTGTAGACGATGTTAAAGATGTTCTATGAGGTGACATCTTCCTTTCTTTACCACACTACTCGCCGACGGTTGGGGTTCCATCCGTATCAACTGGATTTGTGGCGGTCCTCCACGGGTCCGTTCCGTTCCGTTTGCACCATCATTACTACCCTGTATGTGCAACATGTGGAACAAACTTCTTCCTAACGTAGTCCCTGAAATCTATTCATAAAGGTGTAGAGAACTCTCTATCAAAGCCGGCGATGCATTGGCGACTTCTTGTACTTGACTTCTTTCGTGTTGTAAATGTCAATAGGTGACGGTGACTGCTTTCCATTAGATAGCACGCCTGCCTTTTCGTTAGACTAATCTATTTAAAAAAAATTACAAATGGCTTAACCTTCCATTTTCAATTCCTGTGGTATTGTAAAGGTATATTGTTTGTGTAAGGCTCTGTTAATATTCTCTTATAATAATATAATATTAGTTATATATTATTAATTTGTAATATTTTATGTCACAGATAATCAAAAGGACTTTACAACTTGCCTTATGGAATTTTTAACGCAACAGAAAAATGAAGCTGACAATAAAGCTAAGGAAGAGGAAAAAAGAATTAAGGAAGAGCAAGAAAAAGAACGACAGAAATTACGCGAGGCTTACGTTAGGGAGTGGGATATCGGCAAAGTGGGCATAGATGAGAAAATTAATAAGTTTAGAGAAATGACACAAGAGGAATATGTTGAACAGGAAAGGTCCAAAAGAATAAAAGAATTTGCTCCTGTACAAAGTTCCACTAATGATAAAGATAATAAATACACTTTTGATAATGACGGTAAAATCATACAGAATGAAGATAATGGCACTGAAAAAGTAAAGAGTTGGGCCGATGTGAGACCTAGAATTAGAACTCCGCCACCACCTATTATAAGCGATCTGCCTGATTTAGAACCGGAAAAAGGTCTATATTTCTCCTCAAAAAAATCTGAGACATTTAAGTACAGGAATTTTGTTAAGCAACAAGAACCAGTACCAATTGAAAATGAACTCGGTGACGAAGGAAGTGATGTTACAGAAAACAGTAAAAGCGGGAAAAGAAAATTAATTTCCAATCATACAGAAATCGCTCCACCACCAACTTATGAATACTATGGGCCTGTACCGAAACATTCAAGATCCCAAAAGCCTTTTGAATCCGACATACGAGAAGCATACGCTCAGGGTACTAAGAGTTTAGAACCAAAAAGCGGTAATAGAAAACTTGCTAAAGATTATGACTTTACATTCGATTAACTGATAGTAGATGGAAAATAAAACCACAGATATCTACTTTTGTAATTTTATTGACACCGATACCTGTTGAGGTTATTTTATTGAAAAAATAAACAATATTTAATTAAACCATATTTCATTTTTTACAAGGTTCATCAAAAATAATTTCTATGTAGGTATAATATTTTCTTTTTTAATTACGCAATCGTTATTCTTATATTATTAATTGTTTTAATACAATTTTAAAAACTTTCTGGAACTTCATTGTCATGGGATGTCGCCCCATAAAATTGTTAATTCCTCTTCTAACGGATATTGACTGAAATAAAATCCAGAAGTTCTTTTTAACTCAACATCTCGTATTCAGCATGGAGTCTGCCCTATGACTGTCAATTTCTTCCGTGAATGTCTTAGAGGGCAATTAATGGCATGCATGGTAAAATAAGTAATAGCGTCTTCCTTTCCCAGGATGTGTTAGAAGGCAACTGATGGCAAAGATAGCAAGATGGGAAATTATTCATCTACTAATGTACGGTCTCAACATACATAGATAAGCGCGGTGACAGTGACAACGAGTTTTCTAGGGAAGGCCTATAGCTACCAATAGACCTTTAAGGGCTGATAAGAGAAGTTTTTATTTCAGTAGCAGTTGAGTTCAAAGTTAATGACAATACTATGTAATTCTTCCACAAAAGAAAACATGCAAGTAGATTTTTATTAATGACACTCGTAGAAACATAGAACATCAATTTTATCTACTATATGAATGTAATAAATAAAAATAATTATCACAAATAAGAACAAATATTCGTAGAGATCAATTTGAAATACAATTCTAAGGCTTCATGAAGAAAGTTCTATTAATTACTTATGAAACGATCACAATCGCTCGTTGCACTTCATGAAGTATAAAGCGTTTATTTAACAAGGACAATAAATTACAATAAAACTTTATAAAGGATATCTACCACTTAAATGGTGTTACTAAGAATACAAATTTATTTACGGTTGTAAATAAAATGTAATAACAATCCATTTGCTAGCAGTAAAATATTAGTAGTGTTTGCGTTGCCAGAATTTTCGTCTGCATCATTGGGTTCAGTTGTGACGTGGGTAACGTTTCCGGTGTCATCGTCGTCAGAAGCGCTAGATTCTGTTGGCTCGTCGTCCACCGTCGTGTGTTCAGTATTGTTATCATCGTTCTCTGAACTAGCTTCTTGTTGTAATGCCTCAGCCGTGGGTAGCTTTTCACTCGATCTTGGAGTGTTTGTAATCATTGGAGCTTCCTTGTCTTGCGTCATTTTTGTGGTGCCCACGACAACCTTTGATAGAAGTATGTCTTTAACGGATGTTTTAGTTATTTCATTTTTATGAGCAATTTTATCATCGCTATCGTCTTTATCATGAATACCTTTGTTGTTGTCTTCAATTTCGGTGCTCTCGCTTGGTACAGTGTCGTTTGTAGTTATGTCTTCATCTTTAGAAATTATTTGCACGTTTGTTTTTGTTGGAGGAACAATAAGTTCAGTATTATGGTCATCATCTCCGGTTTTTGAATGGTTAAATTCGGTCTTCATCGATTCAACGACTTCTGACTGCACAGTGGACAAGTTAGTAATAATAACTGTCTTCTCACTATCGGAAAGTACGAAGTTAGCATTTTTCGTATTTCTTTTCTCTCGGGCATCCTTTGCTTCTACTACTCGTGGAAGTGTTGCAAAGGCATCGGTCTCTCGTTTTGTGATGTTCTCGTTACACAGATCACCGCGGCAAGTACAAGTCATCCTCCATACCTTAGTGGAGTTGCAGTACTGTGGGTAACATTCGTCCTGGTAAACTTTGCTGCAGAACCTCGACTCCACGTAAGCTGGAAAGTGAATATATATTATATATGTAATATTATTTCTTACTTTGACGGAAAGGAAATGGTTTATGCGGTTAAGGTGAGGTGTTTCTTGATTGTTTGCAAACGAATTTTTCCATTTTGTAAAGTAATGTCTTCTCATTCTGGAATAAATTCCAGATTTTTTTGCTGTTTTGGATTTAAGGAGTTAAAAAAATATTTAAACTTCTGCTTCTTTGTTCACTATTAATAAGAAAATAATGGTGCAAATACAATATCGGTTGGAGTTGCGCGTTAGTTCTGTCTTAATATTAAAAAACATATTGAACACCAATATTGTTTAGTCTATAATACTTACGTGGCGAAGAAGCGGCGATGGCACAATAGTTATAGCCTTCCTGGCAACTGAATACTACTGAGTTTTTAAGTCCACAAGGGGGCGCCACATCACTGCGTTGCACTTGTTCTGCGATAGGCCCGCACCAAAAACATTGACGTGTAGAGTTCCCTTCATCTGCCACTGCCACTGCTAAAAAAATCCATTAAAACTATTAATCATCATCCACTACTCTCCTATTGCTAGTACAGGTCTCCTCTCAGAATAATAAGAATAAGGTCAGAGCCTGTTACGTTGGTTAAGTGCGGATTGGTAGACTTCGCACCTTTGAAAGTTTTATCGAGAATTCTCAGGCATACAATAAGTTTTCCCAGGAAGACATAATTACGAAATTAGTACATAGATAACTTGAAAAAAATGAGTTCCTAGCTTGAGATACAATATTTCCTCTAAAACAACGCTGCTTGGAATTGAAAGTAATGCTCAATAGAAATTTATTCTGAAAATATCCGTACAGTTGTTAAGCTAATAAACCGGTTGCATGTAATGCAATAATTAAATTATCGTGATGAGTTGCAACTTTTCCTGCAGGGTTAGAAATACTATCGGAGTAATCAATATTGGAATGTTTTATATTTGGTTTACTTAGTGTTAAAGTTAAAAAGAGTTATTTAAAAATCTACTGTTTAAGACAGGAAATACTTCTTTTACTTATTAATAGGCTGAACACCTATTTTATTTATCTAACACCTAACTGTATTTTGTAATTTGTATTTTAAATAAAAAAAATTAAAACATTGAATTTTGTACCTTATATTTCAAGAAAGTACACTACTTAAAAATATTTCGTTATATGTATTTTAAATACATGCGACATAGCACTTTGTAATTTGTATTTTAATTAGAGTAAAAATGTATTTTGCTCATCTCTGAGTATATACTCGTATTAAGTCCGTTTGACCAAATTGATTTTGCGGGACATAAATCCTAGATATTTGAATTAAATTATTTTCCTGGAAACCCCTGACTTTTTGTGTCTTCACAAGTTTTTAAGTAAGAATTATTTAAATTTAGTTATTATTATTCAATTAATCAGTTTTCTATTGTATACATAAAGTGTCTGGATTTCAAGCGGATACTTCAGCAAGCCTGAACGGCGTACTTTAAATTAAAAAAAGCCTTACAAAACCCGTACTACACGTAGGTACAGTTTAAGAAGGTTGCTTACTCAGTGAATTCTTTATCTTAATTTCATATATGTATGTAATCATGCAACACGGATATGGTAACGGGAAAACCTGCGTCTATTGGCGTAGATACTTATTGTGATTTTGATTTTTTTTATATCTCAAGTAACTTGGACTTTGTTCATTAGTTCACAAACAGAAGTATGAAGGATGTAAACATTAAAGAAATGAAAGACCCGGTTTCTAAAATTCTTTTATTTCATTTCGTAGAACGAAATGAAAATGTATTTTGCAAAAGCTAGTCTCAAGTGAAGAGAATGTTTTATGCAAAAAACTATTAAGGTTATAGCGCAGCGTAGTGCAGCAGTTTTATAAAGTTTTGTTATTAATTCAGGTGGTGGAGTGTGTGGTCGGCACACTATCATTTATTTATATTGCGGCCTCCCGTCGGCGGCAACGAATGTTGATTACTCTCTCCTACACGCCGGCGTATTTGTCCACTGCAGTAAATATTGACAACTGCGATTATTACATTTCGTGTGTAGTTATCGTGGTTATATGACAACTGGCTAAATGCTAAAAGTCGAAGTTATAGATGGTTCAATAATATTTCATATACGTATAGAAATTTTATATTATACTTGTATTCAAGGAATTTTCTCTTAAAATTTTATATCAATATATACAAAAATAAAACTACAATTTAAACCTGCTATTGGATAAATAATGTTGTATATATGTTTTTTTTATTGTGAAAGAGTAAGAGTGGTCATTGCAGCCCATGGACAACCACGTCCAATCTCATATAGAAAAGAAGTTCTATTTATAAGGATGGACGCGGATGCGTTCCTACTCTTGAGGACTAAGATGGTCGCCTCCAATATTGTGTATCCGGCAACCACA
>DWON01011321.1:0-10251 GCA_018251015.1 Phocides pigmalion okeechobee
GGTCACCTCGCTTCTACATGTAGCTGGCAACTGCACCTCTCCAACTGAAACTTAAGAGCTGCTTCACGTTGTATTGCGAGGGTAGCCATAGGAGAGGAGAGGTAGAAAACAATTTTTATTCCGGTGCGGTTGCCGGCTACCCTTACAAACAAGCGAGTATCTACTCTTCAGGAATAACAATGCTCAGGAATAACATACAAGCTCAGGTAAGACTAGTTCTATTGAAGGTTTAATGGTGATGTCCATGGGCAGTAGCGATCACTTAACATCAGATGGCCTGCTCGATCTTCCGATATTTTTCTAATACCAATAGCACATATTGCCGCGTCGAGCCTCGTAACACTATCGAGACAAAGACGTTATAGTGTAGTGACTCATCGACGAGTTTATAATGCGTAAATTACACACACTGTCATAATATGATCCGTCCCACTGTTCTGAGCAAAGAATCTTCTGTCTACATTCAGTACACTATTCCTGTGGGCTGTAACTGTCCTCATAATAAGTAAACGCATACAGTATAATGCATTATGCAGATTCAATGATTTTTGATGGAGATACGTGACTATAAAGCAACCCGTCTAACCATGTTTTTTAATGTTGCAATGGATACCTTGAAACCACAAATAGAGTCTTAATTACCGGCATGTATTGATAATAAGCTAGACCGAAATCCAATATGCAGAAATGAATAGCTACCGGCATACACCCATACAATCTCGTGCCCTATCTTGTTTGACTTTATCGATAAATTACTAATTACAAGTAGAAGCTGCACCCTATACGCGTTTCACTATTCTCGTCAAATGACATAATTCGAACTAAATAGCTGAATACACAATGAGATATTCTTAAATAATACAAAAATAGCTTATGAGCTACAACAGATTTCAACGAATTTAAAATGCAAATGATATGTAAAAGAAGAGTTGCCACGCCGTCGGAGTAGCAGACGGATATTTCAATGCAAATATGAAGTTGCAATAAAAATGCATCGTACGCTTTTTTAATCATGCTAAGTCAGGGTAACAATACTAAGAATAGCAGGGGTCAAGCCTGAAAGTCAGATAAAATTCTAAGAATATAACGTAAATAGTATTAATATTTGGTATATGGTAGTGATAATAAGTAGTGAATACATAATAAAATGAAGTTCTGCCGCCATGTCTGTCTGAACACAGTAAATTAAAAAACAATTTCACGAATTTCCATGCAGATTCCGACATCGACATTGACGACGTTGTGACTCATGACGAAACGTTAGTTGTATAATTTCTTAAGGTTTTTTGTATATGGTTGAAGTATGATAATGTGGCGCATGTCGCTTATATCAAATCAAATTCTGTTAATATAGCTGATTACTACCGTGTGTATAATTGAAAACAATGACAAATATTGTACACTACACAATTAATATATAAATATAACGTTCTACTAATCAAGTTGTTTTGCTTTAAGTAATGTTTATGTTTTAATAAAGCCCCGACTTCCGATTACGACTTAAAAATCAAAACAAATATGTCATATTTTAAAATGTTGTTTATTACATTCATACATTGTTATAGGAAGTTTGGGAAGCTTCTGCTTCGCCTAAATAGGGTTTGACGTATTTTTTAAATTTTACTACTACAGGGATAACGAAATAACCTACAATGGGATCTCTTTTATGTGCGGCGGACAACTGTACGGCTACTTGTGCAGACGGTACAGGGCTTTGTTTTCTTGGCCTGACTTGGATGAACAGATCGGCGGTAAGTCCTGGAGCCAACAGATATCTAGTTCGAGGGAAACACCGCCACTTTGCACCTAGACGAGCAGTATCTCCCCAAAGTCCGCAACAAACAACATAAATCGATCGAGAGCATGCGTTCCATATTCTGTAAGAAATAGGGAATATTTTATGCATACAATACTTAAATATTATCAGAATTTTAGGGCTTTTACGTTTTCTTAAATGCTATTATTGTTAAGTAGTTTTAGTAATAGTAATAATCTAGTCTTGGTCCAGTATTTTGATTTACAAATATCACTACAGCCAATTTGACAAGATATATTAGACTTTAGCTTTTATTTATATAAAATATTTTTACAAATGACACTAACCGTATTTTTTGTGACATAACTGTGTTATCTATTTCAAGGAACATAGCACTTGGTGACCATACGAGCGACAATGGGTAACGGGGTGCTGGAACGTTGAAATTGGAAGGAACCACAGAGTTCAGCGCTATTGTGGATTCTTTAGATGTATATTTTTGGTATTTTAGAACGTTAGCTACAGAAACCTGAAATATGCAATCATAATATCACTCTTGTTTCGAATGACTAACAAAATTTGCAATGAGGAAATTCTTTAGCGAGAAATCTTCTGTCCTCACTAAATAAGTATTGTTTATATTTTTGGCAAGACAGAAGAATTTCGTTTTAGACAAATATCTAAACTAAAATGGTATTCAGATATTAATTTTGGACCTGGATGTTTATTAAGTTAGTCATGACTTGATTATGTAAGAAAGTAGCAAACGAATATGCAGTCTACCTGATTTTGTTTTTGTCAATGTAGTCCATGGACATCCACATACAACCTTAAACAGGAGTAAGGTTCTGACTGAGGTCGTACGCAGATGTGTTGCTTTTTCCAAAGACTAAGACGCGGGCCTCACTTGCAAGTGTACCCACATGTTGCTATTCGATGGATTATAAAGGCGGGAAGTACCAACCTTGTGATCGATTTGTAGTTTTACTGTCAAAATAATATAACACCGTACCTGTTCAGGTCCAATTTTTTCTCGTGGATTATTGGAGATAACTGGCGGAATAGCACTGACTATCTCATTTTCTATAATTCTGAGAGGCGAATTCATAGTAAATCGAAAAAATGTTTCATATTCGACCGTTCTAGCTCTTTATCTTTGATAAAATTACGATTCTAACCCCAAACAATGACAACTGACATTGTTTTTGAATACAAAATGTAGATAAGTAAAGTAAATTTAGCATCATTCGCCCACAGATTACCAAAACAAATTTATTTCTTTAATTTGAACTTTGTGGTCCGCACTTATACCTTTTCTAGATCCCCAGAATATGTTTACCACTGAAATCGTCCAAAACGGCTGGACCGATTAAGAATATTATTTTTATATATTTCAAAGAATGAAAAAAGATCCAATCGCAAACGTAATCATACAAGTGATGATTTCCATTTGCGATTAGGTCTTTTTTATTTTGATGCAATTCTTCCGATTTACCAGAACTAGGCATAAATTGTCCTTCCCAAACATTTTTTAGCTTATGTCAATTCCATACATCATAATTCTCTTATACTATAGTCGTTTCAATTTAAAAACAATTATTAATATCTTGATCTTGAATCTTTACAAACAAGGTATCAACATTTTGTTTTAAAAAGTAATTGCATATGTTCAAAAACTATTGAGAATACATAAAGTTTACTTCATGTTTATAGTACTCATCGTTACACAAAAATCCGCAAGGTTGTACTTATATATAACTAGTACAATGGACGATACAACTATGTATATGTCTATGGGCTGCAGCAGCTATGTAAATCCAGACGACCTGCACGCTAGTTTGGTACTATTTTCACGTAAAAAAAGCACTAGGCTATAACTGCTCCTTGATTCCAACATAATTACATTTTGGCCATTTATGCTGGTTGGTCTCCTAGTTCCTAACACGTAGAAGCATTTATTGATTAGGTATCCTTAGTTAAGAATAGAAGCGCATGGAACTGTGGAAGTACTTGTAAGTGGCGAGCGGAACTCCGGGCAATGCGCAGGCGGAAGTGCGCAAGACTTCCGCTCCCTCGGGAGCTGCCGTCACGCCTCGCGGCGTCCGCAACCGGTACAACGCACGACTCAGCTCCTTGCTTTCACCATACCATCGGAATTTCAAAATAGCCAGTGGATTAGTATGCGTTTATCGCTTCATGATGTTTATACAAATCGGTATTTTCAAATCTATGCACTTATATTGTATCAACGTAATTAACTGAAGTTAATTTACATTCGAACATGAACGTATCTTTAAGTGACTTCCAAAAGAACGTTATAGGTACGTATACCTTCCATTTTTTTACTGTTTTCCTATAACACTATATAAATTTCCAATGAAACCAAATTATATAAGCATATAAAATGAATACACATACACCTACATCCAAAGCAGAAATCTAAATCTATCATTCAGGGAATCGAACCCGGAACTTTCTGTAGATCAGACCAGTATAGTTATCGTTATGCTTACCGATAGGAACTATGTTTTGACGGGTTCGAACAAAAATATAAACAGATGGTTTTTATCAATATAGGTAGATAACCCCAAAATAATCAGCGTATCGTTTTAAATTAGCCTATTATATATGGTAACATATATGCATGGAATAGTGACTTGACTAAGAATGTAATCTCGTTTAAAATATTCGCAATAAAGTTAAATTTTCACCAAATAATTTTACCTTCTAATTTGAAACTCTCGGTGAATACGAAGCCTCTACTAATATTCCAAAAGACTAATAGACGTTATTTCGTACAAGACCTCTTTAATTCATAACATCATACCCAATACATATAACATCGTAAATAAATACATAAAAACCAATAACCAAGCTAATTAATTTGGGTTCGTCATGTCTGTGTTATATAATTGGGTTACCCAAATAAAAAAATAACTTTTAATCTATCGACTGAAATATGATGCGAATTCTCGCGTACATCTCTATATTATTATAATAAACAACACATTATATCCCATTGCAGTCTTCTCTGAAGTTAGACCAAAATTCACTACAATAGCTGTGAACGAATTGATACAATTCATAAACATTTGAGAATGTTACGAAAACCTTTCCGAGATGTTGGCCGGTCCCCTTACTGTTTTCCTTCACCATTAAAGCAAATGATAATGAATTTTTAATACACACATAACTTAGAAAAATCAAATATACGTGTTAGGGAGTCGAATCCCGGTCCCTCATATTATCTTATATCATCACTGTTTTTTATTATTTTTTACATAGCTTTAAGTGACCATGTCGTATACGCGTTGTAATTTGTAGTCAAATGGCAAACTATGTATTCGGCGCTTACATGTAGACTAAACAATGAGATCAGCTGGACGTATTGCGGGCGGCGTTAATACAACGCAGTTTTTAAACAGCGACATCGGTTCAACGGCGGGACGTAACGCGGGATCAAATTCATAACGTAAACAAAACTGGGACTACATCAGCTATGCTAATATTTACTTAAAGCGTACATGAGACGTCGTTGTCTATTTACCAATTATAATCGGACATAGTTTAGCAACGATCGCATCGGTACCGACAAAGGCCAGGATTCGAATCCGTAGCACATATATTTTTTCAAGTTATGAGTGCGTTATAAATTAAATATAAGTTGCTTTAAAGATGAATAAAAATGTAGTACAAAAACCTACATTCAAGAGATGACTAGATGAAGATCTAAAAGGTGTGTAAAGTCAACCAATGCACATTTGACAATCATCGTCTAACACTTCTTCATCTGAGAGAAGACTCGTCCTCAACAGTGTGATGAATATGAGTTGAAAATGATGAATCCATTCTGAGGATTAAAATCAAATGTTTATCTCTAAAAATTACCACTGGCGTCCTCTTAATGCGCTGTAAAGCAATTCTTGTATCTCGATTGGAGAGGGCGGTTGCAGGCTTCACTTACGTGCGCGGCGACCATCTCATTCCTCAGGAACAGCAAAGCCTTTAAGCACGATGTCAGGTAGGCCTACAGTCCTATCGAAAGTTTTGACGTAGATGTCCATGGGCTGCAGAGACCATTTAACACCCGATACACACACGTTTGCTACTTTTCCAAAATAAACAATAGTTCCAATGATAAATTACAGCAGGTACACGTGAGCCCGTCTACCACATACATACGTTCTAAACAACTGGATAATATAGATACAAAATATGATATACATATGTTCGCAATCTTAGTAATAGTTCGCTGGTATAATTGTAATAATGTTGCAAATTGATAGATATGCACGATTCTATTGTTAATTTCATTCTCGTTGACTATAAAGAATCTTGTTGATGTTCAATTATACACAAGACCTCTGGGAAACTATAACCTATCCATTACAATAACTTACAATAATGTATGTAGATTTTCATAAGTTATTACGTAAACAAGTATATAACAATGAGAGTGAATTACAGTACAAACATTTATTGAATTCCTAGAAGCAGGAAATAAGTCAGTATTTTTTTCCATTCATTTATGAATTTAAAATTTCCTCTTCGGTAAGTATTTCATACAAAAATACGTTAATAGGTTCTTACATTTCCGTTCCTTTTAATACTTCCGATTCAGTGTCCATTTCACTTCCGCTTCGGAAATTATCTTTTCCATTTCTGGTTTACGTACAACTTAATAAATATATTTATTTATAATTTTTTAAAGAGTTGTCTACGTTATTAATAAAATAAAATAAGTTTTTTTTAATATATATTGTATTGATTTTAGGCTTTTGAAACATTACAAAAATACTTTACATTGAACGAAATACCTTCTGAACCAATTCACATCATATCAGCTCCCGGTAGTCAAACGTTTTTCCGAACATTGTCAGGGAACTCTTTCTTTGATAACTATTACATTTAACACCATTTGTTATAAAGCTTTTAATTCATTTATTTACTTAAGTTTTTAGTTAGGTTTAAAGATGGTAAACCAATCAGATTATGATGTAAAGTGGAAAATAAAGTGTAAGACGAACTTGCATTAAAATTCCTGTTGTGTATTAAAAAATCTTTTTTCTTACTTAATATAAAATATACATATTATTTTATTGGATCTATAATAAGTAAAACAGAATTTAATACTTTTTTCTATTTCAATAAATAGTCGTTTACGACACTCTGTATTTTTAATCACCACATCAATGTTTCCTGAATGGAAATTTATCTGCGTCATAGTCTAATTGCCCTAGTTTGTAAAGATATTGGTCGGGCGGTTGTTTGGCAAACCAAGTTGCGTCATACACGAAGTGGTTCGTTGGTGGAATCCCTAAGAAAGTTGCGGTGGGGATACGAGGTGAAGTAACGGATGAGTGTCCGTGGGAACGGCCGCCACTTCCGCTCCGCTTGCGCGCCTCGCCACTCTCAGCTATTTCCTTTAGCTAGGGTGCCCATCATACTTGAACGTACATTTTGATATTTTTTGTAAAAAACAAACAAGCATGCAGGCCACGTGATGTTCAGTAGTCGCTGCAACCGATAAACATTCACATAGAAAAATAAATCAAAGTGTATTCCTTACTTGCTGGACTAATTCCATATAGAACCGCGAATACAGATTCGTTGTTACTCCGGAGAACTCAGTGGGGGTACTTTTCTAAATAAGTAATCTAGGAAATTACCACCATCACACCTTTTATCAGGTCTTTTACACATGGGGCTACTTAGTAAGCTATAAACAAATAACATACCTATTAATCGTAATAGTCGTAAGCAGAGCTAATTATTTCATTTCCTAGAAGGACGTAGATAGGAACATCTTATTTTGTAAATATATATTTTATGTTATATTTTATCTTCTCTTATTTGTTCCTTAAATATATCTGTTTGTATGATATATGACAATATTTAACCTTTCGTCCCCGGATGTAAGCTTTAGAGGACACTGAGGGCAGAAATAAAAGATCGATGTTTGCGACTTATTTTTTCCTCATAAATATCGCCAAAGATTTTTATGCTTCATCATTTGTATGCATTAATTAAAGTTGTGGAAATTAGTATTTGTCATTTATTTTTAAATAAGAAAAAGAACCAGCTGTCAGAATAAAATTTGAAGGTTATATTATATGTTAGTCTGAAAACTAGTTTTATGTTAATAAGAACTTCATTGTTTGGTACCGCAAGGTGTCTCCAGGCAGGTACCACCGCCACACCAATTTCTAGTGTGAAGCAATTGCTGCGCTTCGCTCGAAAGGTCTACTCGCGAGCTCACGAAACGGCCATTTTAATCCTTGGGAGTACCAACGCACTTCTTTTACACGTTTATACACGATTATATTTTGATATATTGTCAAGCAATACTTAAATTTAAAATGTTATTAAAAACAAGGTTATCGTGATAATTAGTAATTTTTTCATTGTTCGGTTCCAAAATCCATAGCGTGATAAACAAAAAGACTATGACGTGTGCTAGAGATACAACCACACGTTCAAAATATGAGCTAGATACATTATTAGTCGTCAAATTAAAGAAACAAACAAATAAAGAAACTGACAACGTCTCACTTTTATATAATGGTAACAATGAGAATATAAAAGAAAAGAAAAGGCATGTGTGGTTCCTCTACGTTTGTTAACGGTCTGTCTTAGCGTTGCAAGCAAGACTTTCGCAATGTCCAACACTTTGCGATAATACTTGTAGTATATACTTATTTATTACAGCATTTAACACACGAATATTAAAGTATTCTACTACTTTTATTGTTGCACAAATTGTTTTAATTGCAATTGAAAAATTGTATATACTTATATTGAGATGACTGGCCAAATTGTATGTTTGCGGAAATTTTTCAACGATTATAAATACGTATCGTACATATGGTTCGAATCTAATGTAATAGACAATGTATTTAATTAGAACCAACATACCCAGGGATTACTTTTAACTTGTTCAATGTTATATTAGATATAAATAAATCATTCATTTATTCATACATTCATAGTTAATTAAAAACGTATTGTACAGTATTTCTTAAAATAAGCTTTTCTTAAAATAATATACATAAATAGCGTATAAATTTCTATTATGGTTTATTATTTCAATAAATAAATTGAAAAAAAATATATGAATATTTCTTTTATGCCAAATTAATTACAATGATATCCTTATTTTTTTATCTTTTTAATTTACACTTGATGATAGCTTGCATTTTTTCCCAAACAACCTTGAGGAAGTGCACAGAATAATAAAGGCTGTATATAAAAGAACGGAAGAGAAAAAGAAAGAAATTGAAAAGAATTATATTTATATCATATGATGGCAAATAAGAAAATAACAATGAGAAACAAGAGAGATGGCAAATTTTTAATGGTTATATACATATAAACATAATTGTAGTTTAATGAATATGTAAGTAATATGAAACTTATTAAATACTCCTCTGATATCACCATAAACAATTTAGTATTGCAATGTTATATTACCTACAGCATTGCACTTGCTATATTTGATTTACAATTCTCAAATAACATAAACATTACACTTGTAATGTATAATCGATAGGCTATCAAGTGTTGACTGAATAACAATAAGAGATATCATCGCTGACAGGAAAAAGCAGCTAAGTTGCAAAATTTGCATTTTTAAATGAAAGCATTTTAGTGAATTAATAATTTTAAAATTCAAAATTAATCATTATAATGCATTTGATGAATTGAATTGTTTATATCTGATTTTAAATTTGCTTTAGAGATTTGTGGACATTTTCCAGGACATTAAAATATTTTTATTCAAAGTACAGTAAAAGTAAGTTACAGAGCTAAATTTTACCGTCAGTAAAGTATACCACTTGTGATGTATATAATTTTAGAAAAAAGGTTGAAATTGATGCCGCTGTAATAATAATTTATATTAACCCAACACTGCAGATACTTAGAGAGTTTTAACTATCGACTGCCATATTTAAACGCATAGATTTCTAAATAAAACAAGGATTACTAATATAAGGAAGTGGAAGTAATGAGTTGAAGTGTTTACGTCGAAGAGAATAGAGGCTTATCAAGTCGGAAGGTTGTAACAGTCCTTAAGCTGTTAGATAACGGAGCCCGCTGACCGTTGTAAAGTGCGGAACTAACTTTTTATAATCAGTCTTGATAAAATAATAGATCTTGTCAAAATATGTCATTTGAAATATGGTTTAGAAACTTGGTGACATTTCGCAGGCAAATAAAGTACTTTAACTGATAAAATTATAATGCCTTATTAACAAGGATCAATAATGTAAGGAAGTGGAAGCTGTGTATTGAAATGTTTACAACGAAGAGGATAGACAGAGGCTTATCGAGTCGTAGGTTATAAAAGCCCTTGAGCAAACCCGGTGCTCACTTTTTAAAATAAATTTTACTAGTTATAACTCCTAAAAAAAGTGGATTAGTGACTTATAAACATTGTTCATTTGATGATATTTGAACGCATATATTTCTGATTAATAAAAGGATTATTAATGCAA
>DWON01011322.1:0-10248 GCA_018251015.1 Phocides pigmalion okeechobee
TCCGGCAACCACACCTCCCCAACCGAAACACAATACACGAAGAACATGTTGCTTTACGGCGGGTTATGAGGGTGGCGATGGTACAGCCCCGGGCGAGCTTTAACGGCTCTACCACCTTTAAATCTATCTGAGCTCGAACGTAGATACGGTGCTACACCTAAGGACTAAGATGGTCGCCGTAACCGAAACACAAGTAATGCTTTTCGGCGAATTACGAGGGCGTCGGTGCTGCTTCCTCGGTCGAACTATAACTTCTCCCACCTTTAATGGTCTTATATGAACTTTCCGATGGCATATTTTTGTTGATATTTGTTTCAATTCTACTATGAATTAGATAGGCTTAGAACAATTTAAAAAAGATCCTTTTATTTTAATTATGATAATATTAACGATGGTCGCAATTGACGTTATTAGTCCAATTGATATTACTATAATTTAAAAGATCACTAATTTCAATAATTTTATGCTCAATGTCCAACTATGAAGTCTGTTGTGTATCTCAAAGTTTATTAAACAAATTATATTATTGATACTTGTAAATATATTTAAATCGAATACTGTTAATAAAACAGATGTAACAGGGTTCCTAAAATGAATCCAAATAGCATTACTATTAAATATTGGAGTATTATTATTATAGATAATGATTGTGCTGTCTGTTAGTCCTTTTTGTTGTATATATAAATCGGGCTTTATAGTAGATACTTAGATTATGCATTAAACTTTAATATGTTAACTGATTTTTATGTAAAATATGACTTTACACTTCCTTAAATTTAAAGTAGTAGGTACGATTAATAATAATAATGATTGTTATAATAAAACTAGTAGTATTATCATATGCCAAATTAATTGCATTCCGTAATTGTAAAAATGTATTAGATAGTAAATCTGTGTATATACTTACGTAAAAAATTATCGTTGCAATAAAAAGTAATAAGTCACAATAATCATTTTTACAAAAATTATTAAGCTAGAATGCTTTTTGTAAACTTCGAAGTCGAGTGTGTATTGTAAAATCTGTTAATTAATTATAATTGACATTAAACTTAATGCAAGGTATTAATATTATTACCCATTAGTCCATTGGAACGAAACTGCTAGACACATCGCGATGTAACCTATCAAACTACATCACCATGTAAACGACTGAACTACATCACGATGTAAGCAATCGAACTACATTACGATGTAAGCGATCGGACTAACGATGTAAAATGAGATATCTATTACATGTACCTGGCTATTACCGTCGTTGTTAAGCAAGTATCCATTACGTGCAAAATGTATACTTTTGAGAAACTGATATAAAAAAATAAGCAGATTTCACATGGAATATTTTAATATATTACAAAGTGGTCATATATCATAGTATAGTGATCCAAAGCAAACAAATTTTATTTTATACGAAACTTTGTTAAACTGTGCAAATATATAATTTTAAACTAATATCCTCCTCCTATACACGTCACATGACTACTATGTAACGGTTACTCACGATTAACGATTTTTAATTGCCGATATTTCGATATAGTTACATGGGTGCTCATGGCTAAATTGCGGTAGACGTGAATACCTGTTACATATTAATATGTGTCAATTCTGCGAGGATGTTAGTTTAAAATCTGTGATATAAATTATTTTGTCAACTTAATTTCCAGCTTAAATAGGAAAATGAATTTTGCTAGGTAGGGAACAAAAAATTTTTTTTCACAATTATCTTCAAATGTCTGACTTGTATTTATTTAACTTATGTGGCAAGACAATCGGAGAAGTTGCTTAAGTTGACGTTAATTATAATTAATTGAAAACTTTAACTATGTAAAATACATGATTTATTGGTAGTGTTTTAAATTGTACGCAAAATGTGATGATTTAAATACATGTAACTACTCTGTTTTTACAAACGTTGTTTCATTTTTACCCCACTGCGGCGAAGTAAAAAAGTAATTTCTAGTTTTAATCTGTATATATCAAATATTTTTAAACATCAATATTTAATTTTATGTGTCTACACATACACTCACGAACATGCGCACATACACACACACACACACACACACAAACGCGCGCGCGCCTCTGTATATATTTATAGACGCGGGCCTTATCACTATCTTATACATACAACAAGCTTATCATCGGCCTTACTCCGGTTTGATATATAAAAAATGTAGCTATTTTTTATTACACATTGACATGACATGCAATTGACATGAAAGCATAAACTCGTAAACATCTGCTTGATTAAGTGGTCGCAACCATGCATATATACCACGAACAAGAAAGCTATAATATATGAAATCGATCACACACGCAGTGTTTTTAATGTGAGAAGAGTCGCAAACGAGCATGCAAGCCACCTGATGTTAAGCCCGACTTTTTGTTACTCCTAAATGTCCTGAAACCTCCAAACAGCCTCATTTCGGTAGGTATCATCTTCACATTTTATACTCAAGTAACCACAAATTCCTGTTTAACTGCAGTTTAAGAGGAACTTCAATTAATATATGAAACAAGCTTTTGCCTGCGGCTGGCTCGCGAAAATAACGATATGATAAAATGTAATCACACGAAAAAAGAAAATTGAATAAATAAAGCATAAATAAAACTAGCAACCCGGCCAAACTTCACTCGGGTATTAGTGTTTATATTTACTTACATTATTTTTTTTCATACATGCGTCCAATCATTACCTAGTTGCAAAAACTAACAATTAGAAACATCTATTTTTAACGACGCGCTGAACTAGTATATTGAATTTAGCTATTTAATTTTTCGCCTAATTTGCAAAAAAATGATCCTGATGGTTTTGGTGCATAATAAAGTACCTTTACTTTATTATGCACCAAAACCATCAGGATTCACTCTACCTGTCGTTGTAAACTGTGAGAAAATCCATCCAGTACCTTTTGAGTTTATCATGAACAGACAAACAAACAGAAGCGAAGGGGGACTTTGATTTATAATATTTAGAGATAAAGAGAGACGGCGCCTGATAAACTAAGGGCAGTCAATAGCAGCTTCAACTCTGTTACATGTTTCATGTATATAGGACGGGATCAGAGTGTCTGAGTATCCTTTGCTATTTTATATACATGCATGAAAAAGGGTCTTTATCCGTCAGTCTAAATATATTTTCCAGAGCACTTGTATCTAAGCCACTTAAATGCAAGCATTGTAGGGGATTCTATGCTAACCGAACGTCAGTATATGTCGAGACTTTATACGACTTGCAACAACTTGCAGCGAAGCTTTTAAGCTTTGTTACACCACTGCGGGTTTCAAGGAGCTTTCCGACCACACGTCACATTTCAAAGTTATTTTGTAATACAGCTTACATACGAAGGTAGATTCTAGTTCCCCTGCAATGCTGACCCCTCTGGGGTGGACTCCAGCTAGATTTTGTTATGTTAGAAAAGTAGTCAACGAACATGCAGGCCACCTGATGTTAACTGGGATTTGCAGCTCATGGACATCCACGTCCAACTTTAAACAGGACTAAAGTCCTATCTGACGTCATGCCTAGATACGTTTTTACTCTAGAGGATTGAGATTGTCACCTCGCTTGATAACGTAACACCTCTTGAACCGAAACATAATAACTGTTTTATGACAGAATATGAGCGCGGCGGTGGTACCTCCCCGGTCGTACTGTAGTTTTACCACCTTGCAAATGGACACAAAAATATGGTGTTAGTTACAGATGTCTTGCACGGAAATTAAGTGCCATATCCCATCAGGAGGACTGCTTTTCTACTGTCAGTATGCTCACATAAAAAGCCTTCGAAAAAGTTAACATCAATAACAACCGCAATCTGCTGTTTAACGTAGCCTTCAACTAAGATAAACGCCCTCGAGATGCGTTTCCACTTTGAAGCGAGGCGACTATCTTAGTCCTCAGGAGTAGCAACATATCTACGTTCGAACTCAGATATGATTTCAGTCATGTTTGTGATTGTACGCGAATGTCTATGGGCTGCAACTACTGGCTGGTTTTTTCTGCTCGTTTGTTACTCTTCTCATATGAAAAGGTGGACTGCATTTCTTTTGTCTGTCTCCTCACATAAAAAAGCCTTCGAACAAGTCAACATCACTAACAACCCCAAACAACTTAACGAGCTCTCCAAACAGAAATGTGATTTTTTTGCTGTTAACGGCTGATTTACATGTATTCAATTGTTAAGTAGATAACTTATTAATCACTTAAAATTAAGTTAAAATTTAGTTATCTACTTAAAAACTTAATACATGAAAATGTGCCATACAGCCACCCATCGTCTCCCGACCTAATTACATCTAAAAACTAAGGTTTAACTAACTTTGTAACCAACTAACACAAGTTTAAAATTCACCCGCGGTCCACTGAGGAAGCAAAGTTAGTTATGAGTGTGACAAACAAAAGCTTCATGTTATATTCACTCTCCAGGTCGCTTTGTGCCGCTTTACCTGTGAATAAGCGCATTGTAGAATTCCCCGTATGAATTGTATAAATCTGAACATAAGCCTGTTTGAAAATATATTTATTTATATATGTTAGTAAAATTATAAATTATGTCTACATAATGCGCTTTAACGTTCTTTTCTTTTTTTCTTTTCATGTAACAAACGAGCACGTAAACCACCTGACTGTAAGTAGGCACAGCCCATAGGCATCCACTTATAACCTCAAACACGACTGAAATCCTACCTGAGCTCGAACGTAGATACGTTGCTACCGTTGTAAGACTAAGAATGCCGCCTCGCTTCCAAGTGTAACCGGCAACCGCACCTCTCCAACCGAAGCACAAGTAATGCTTTACGACGTATTATGAGGGCGGCGGTTTATGTTGTGTTTGTCTTATAGTCCTTACCTATGCATACATGCTTATACGTGTGTGTAAAAAATATAATATATTTATATAAATAATAAAATATGTAAGTATGGCGTGTTTGCACATCGTTTATATGTGTATAGAAAAGGTGTGGTTGTCATTAGTTGTACTGCCTTCAAAATCCGCCGTCAAGCAATTGTTATATTTCAGTTCAAGAGGTGTGATTGCCATAGAGTTATTATTCATAGAGTAGGGGGGCATAGGCAGGCCTGTGAGTGCGAGTGTCCAGCAAAGAATAAAAGAAGGAAGATGAAAGACCCATACTTATGTTTGTGTAATCCCACATGCGTAGATAAATATTCATAACCCTTTTTTTAATTTAAATACTTTGAACATTGGTCCTCAAAAGTAGCGGCGCATCTTTCACGATGTCAGGCAGGACTTTGGTCCTATTTAAATTTGACCATAATTTTGAATTATTAAATTTAGATGTTCATGGGCTGCAGAAACCATTTAATATCACACACGTGTTCATTAGCTACTTTTACAACATAAACTATGACATGGGGCTCTTCAAAAAAGGTGCAAATAGAGCTCTCCTTCAAAGTGGGCGATTCCTCTGATGTTGCAAATGTCCATAGGCGACGGTGACAGATTTCCATCAGGTGGCCCGTCTTCCTTATTGCTAAGTTACTAAAAAGTAAAACATTAAGCATATAAATACACAAATAAAAATAAGACGAATCAAAAATTAACGTAAAGTAAAACGATTCTGATACACGATAGTTTTAAAATGTGGTGGGAACTAAGCATTATATATACAAACCGGCAAACTATTTCTACCTTTGCAATGAAATACCGTAAAAGGTAAAAATCGCTCGCGCGCCAGTCCCGGAGTAACTAGCGCGGAGGTATCTAGAACGTAGGACCAATTTCTGGAATATCGGCATTATGAGGGAATTGTTCTGCCCACATTCTTGTAATGTAATGCCTTGGGACGATGGTTCGCGAATCTGAGGCAGGTATTACGATATTGTAAATAACTTTAGAGTAGAATGAAAACAGTGAGATTTTAGGTACATACCCTTATTAAAGGTCCGATTGCCGAATCTCAAATAAATATTTTTTTGAAGTAATATTCTGATCCCTTATGTACACATAGCAAACGACCGTGATGTTTTTCTGATGACATATGGTCACCGCTAATGGTAGAAATCCATAAACAACTCCAAAGAGAACAGAAGTTAAATGAAGAATCCTCCCTGGTTCTATTTTTAAATTTTGGTGATACCTCTCTGGTACCACCGCCACACCCATTTTTAGCGTGAAACTTAATTGCTTTTCGGTTATATGTGATTACTAGCTTTCTTACAAATGAGACGATCACGTTATTACTCAGGAGTAGCAACTAATCTGTGATTACTTTAGAGGGACACTTGTTTTTTATGAAGCTTCTCACAGGTGTCGATAGACGGCAGTGACCACTTGCCTTCCACTAAGTGGATTGCGTGTTTGTTTGCTTGCCATTACATAAAAAAGAAGTTTCACCTTCCATAGTTCAGTATAGCCTTGCATAGATCTTTAGCGAAGGGAGATTTCGCACCAGGCTAGTTTTTGTGCCCGCAGAGCGGCCGTGCTCCGATGGTCTCATTTCGGAGATTGTATATATATATAAGCAAGATATTTAGAAAACTTCGATAGCGTGATTCAGGATCGTGTAGCGCCATCTCTTGTCGAGTATCGGAAAGTTGCCACAGATCCACCACATTCCGAAATATATTTAACCAACTTTTGCCCGGCTTTGCTCTGGCATAGGTCTACGTTACAATAAATTCAAATAAATCACGCAGGTATATTTTTACCTTCTTACATAGAGGGTTACATAGAGGGTTCGAAGCAGTACTATAAAAGGCAATTTTCCATGTTTTGCTTTGCTTTAAAGGTTAATTTTTAATTGGCAATATCTCTGTTTGTCAGTTATAATTATACAAATTTTTTGCTCACTTAAATAAAACTCAAAATATTTTACAAACAAATGCCAGTACAAAGTGTTCCCTAAACCTCCGCAGACAGGATACTAGTATTTATAGACGGCACGAAAGTACCGAGTCACTTACTAAAATAATCCAAGATTAATTCTAGGTTCGATATCATCTAAATAATTGATCAAACCCAGTTAATAAGATTGATCGCGCAATTTCCCAAAGTAATTGATATTGCCAATACCGAGGAGCATTAAGTAATTAAACCGAGCCGATACAATATTGTACTAAATATTTATAGATCGAAATTATAATACAAATAGAACGCAACGAGACAACAACGACAGGTCGAAACAAAATGGAAGCTGGTATACATTTATAAAGATTGAAAAGAGCAGATGGATTAAAAATATTTATCTAAAAGTTTTGCATGAACCTTACATATAACTATACTATACCATAGTTTTAATAGTGGGAGAATCACAGTTCAAGCGGGGAGGTACCACCGCGGTAAGCATAATCCGCCGTAAAGCATTACAATTTGAAGCGAGATTACACATATTAGTCCTCAGAAGTAGCGACGTATCTACGTTCGAGCTCAGGTAGGATTTTAGTCTTGTTTGGTGGTTCGGCCAGGTGGTTTGCATGCTCGTTTACTACTCTTCTCACATAAAAAATACAGCATAACCTAGATTTGTTTTCTAAGAGAATAATAATATATTTATTTCCAGTAAAAAACATTACAAACATTATTGAACAGATTGTCTAACACTTTTATTATAATAAGTTTTAAGGCTTTCATTAGTGCAACTAACATGTATGTATATGAAATATAAAAGTAAAAATGTACAAAGATGTTTTATAATTGTTAGTTAAATATTTACATTATATTTTGCTAACATTGTTTACTGTCACTGTGTCTCGGTACACAGCACCTGCCCCTTACTTTATTGTTGACTATTGTTTCTGAAAACCACTATTACTCGTATGTTTCTGGAATGAAGCACAAATATAGAAATAAGTTAAATGTTGTGTACCGTAAAACATCTGTGTGTGCGTGCGTGTGTGTGTGAGAGAGAGAGGGTGGAATAGGTTCTGTTTGAAATATCCATAAATAAAAATTAAATATTAGTATTTATTAAACTCAATTTGACTATTTACATTTTTACATTTTACATTAATTACGATGATGAAAATTATGACGTTTAAGAAAGGTCATATATTCTTTGTTGAAGCCCTAATACTAAGCTAGTCTAGGCTACTTAACAGGGATATCGGCGTCGATCAAACGTGGTATTTTTTTTTTTTACATACGGACCCCACGAACCAAAGGTTACAGTACAAATTCATCATCTCACAATATGACCTATTACATAGATATTTTTAAAATATAATCAAATTAAAAATCTTGGATTATTAAATTAAGAATACCATTGTCGTCGTCTCATAATGAATATTAAATTGTAAGGTACTTGAAGTTTAAGTGCTATAAATTTTTGATAATTGATTTGTTGTACAGGCATCCAATACAGATACTGAGATAATTTACAATAGTCGTAGGTACCAATGAAATGTTTTAGAAAACAAAAATTTAATAGAAAAAATATTACATAAGGTTAATATAATTAAAAATATGCTATTTAATTACACAAAAGTATTAGTTTATATAGTTGATATAAGTAAATAAATAACATAAACTATAAAAGGAACACGATTCGTAATTATTTCTAGTAATAAATATAGCCCACAAGAAATATATAATCAAAATGAATTTTAGAACAGAAATATCAGAACTGAGTGTTAGATTAGAAGATATTAAAGAGGAAGTGAATAGTGGATAAATGAAATGAGTAAAAGATACTTATTAAGCCTTTCAGTGAAGTAAAAACTAATCTTCCTGCTGAAAGGTTCGCAGAGGGACAAAAGGACTAATATGATTTCAAACATTAACAATAGTTTGAATAGGTCCGTGTACGAATAAACGAGGTAATATCGGGATGGGGATCGAAACGCCATTGTGACATCACAAAGAGCGAGTGTGAGCGCGCCTACTTTTCTCCTCAGATAATGGATAAACTTTTGGATAGTCGCATTTTTTGTTTAATGTGTAAAATGTCAAATAATTGTTATTACTCCTTTTATTCTCTATATGTGGACAGTCAGTTTAAGTGGTGATAATGCATTTTTTGTCTATGAATATGTATATAAATAAATAAATAATAACAATATATTTTGTATATCTTCTATGCGGATAATAAAATTGTTACTGGTCAATGTCTGTACATGGAAGATATACGAGAAAAACTAATATTAAATGCAATAGAACCCAAAATTAAAGTAGTTAGAATTATCAGAAACGGTCTAACCGATTTCAGCTAACTGTTCTTTAATATTTAGTGTAAGTTTCATTCAATATAATACTCGCTTAATTTCTATCGGCCTACAAATATTGAAGTTATACCAATTTCAAAGTGTTAGGTTTGAGTACTTGAAAAATTTAATTTCCCGTGACTAAAGTCGCGGGCAGCATCTAGTGTATATGACAACGTTAACAGAAAGAAAGTAGTCTTGTTTTTAAAGGTGGTAGAGCCGTTAGAGCTCGCCCGGGGCGGCACCACCGCCACCCTCATAACCTGCCGTAAACCAACATGTTCTTCATATATTGTGTTTCGGTTGGGAAGGTGTACTTGCCGCATACATATTATTGGAGGCAACCATCTTAGTCCTCAAGAGTAGGAACGCATCTTCTGTTATATGTGAGATTGGACATGGTTGTCCATGGGCTGCAGTGACCACTTAACATCAGGTAGCCTACATGCCTATTTCTTACTCTTTCATAATAAAAAAGCCTTGTTATTCATAGTCGCATTCAAAATCAAAATCAAAATGATTGTATTCAAAGTAGATTCTTTACCACTACCATTGTTACCATTTTTTGAAAAAAATATTATTATACTTCCTAACATACTTTATATTTTCATATATATCATATATACTGCACCGTTAATATGTAGATGGTGTGGAACAGTGTTCTAGGGGACTTGCCACATCATATTAAATTCTTCTGCTTAATTCATCGTTATTTTCATACTTCCCGCTTGCTCCTGTGCTTTAAGGTGTACACCCGCGGATAATGGCGAAGTTGTCTGAATCCCGAAGTCAATTCTAGGCATATTGTCCGGAGGCCCGATCGGTTCAGCTAAATGTATTTTAACAACCATTTTATTAGAAAATTTCTATAGACACCCTTTGTGTATACACTCAAAGGAGATTACTTCTGGGTCGCGGGATTAGTTCAGTAACACGATGAGATTTGAATATATAATTAACTTTCTCTCTTATACGTTTATAATTAGGTTTTATTTTTTATTTTTTATTAATATGAAAGAGTAAGAAATGGGCATGCAGGCCACCTCATGTTAAGTGGTCACTGCAGCCCAATGACAACCACGTCC
>DWON01011323.1:0-10246 GCA_018251015.1 Phocides pigmalion okeechobee
TTTGTAAACTTTAAATGGCTCTCCTGTAAAATTAGGTCTATTCGCGTTGTGGCTCTTTTGTTTTGAAGTAGCGATATAACCTCAAACAGAACTAATTCCCATTTGAGGTTATACATGTACATGTACTCCTGAGGACTAAACATTGCCTGTAAACACAGCAACCGCACGCACAACCGAATCACAAATCGTTTTGAATTGAAACAACCGAAGCTTTGAATTTAATATGATGCTTCAGACATCTCGTTTAATATTAATACCGTTATTAAACGTAATATCACGCCACATAATTCCGTTTGATTAAATCGCAAGCCAGTCCCGACAGCCTAAAGGCATCTCATCAAAGCAAACATAATATCGGTAAATACACTATACTAGTGCTCTCAAGAAAAATAGGGTAGTTGCGCTAAAAATAGGGTAGTTCAGAAAAAAACGTTGTCATCGGATTCGATTCGTCAGATTGGACGACATCACCTGATCGCCCCATCTGCCTATTTCGTTTTACCTGAACTTTTTATAAAAAGGGACGGTAGTTCTTGCTCGTTACGCATTATATTCGGAATAACTCTGATGCGTCGCGGTACACGGACCGCTTTCTGTCTCAATAGACTGTCCTACCCCTTTCTATTGTCATTTAGCAATATAATTGATATTATGATAGTAACACTAGATTGCTGTAATAGTTTAATTAAATAAGTCGCTAACTTTATATTTGGTTAAATCCCTGCAGTATCGCTTCTGACGCCCGTAGCGCCCCCTGTATTTCTATATGTTCTCTCTATCGATCCAGCCGTCTAGGAAGAGTTCAGTTACATACACACCACAAAAAAAAAATATATAAACAGAATATAGGTAAGTATAAACATATTTTAAAGGTGGGAGAACTATAGTTCGACCGGGTAGGTACCACCGCTACCCTCATAATCCGCCGTAAAGCATTACTTGTGTTTCGGTTTGAGAAGTGCGATTGCCGGCTACACTTTGAAGCGAGGCGACCATCTTCATCAGTCCTTAGGAGTAGCAACGTAGATACGTTACGTTCGAGCTCAGATAGGATTTCGGTCATATTTGTGGTTGTAATAGCCATAAAATTTACTTTTTAATCATAACGACGTACGTTTATTAATTAATGTAATATGAGATAACTTAAAACTACTTATAATGAAAACTTAAACATGCTAAAGGGAGGCCAGTGGCATGGTGCCAAGAACGCTGGACGCATTCCCGCGCATAGAATAAGGGTCGCTATTAAGCTATTAAGCAGGAATGCCACCAGCATTTTTAGCACCATGCCGCATGGACACGGACTCCCTTTAGATTGCTTGATAATATATAATATCATGATATAATTTCACATCCGTTTGACGCAGCGATCAATACATGATCTGGCATGTAGAAGGTTCAGCGTTCGATTCCCGGCCAGGCAGACATCGCTAGGTATTTATATACTCGTCTTGTATCTTCATTTCAAATTTTCAGATGCCAGTAGACGTCCATGGAGGCTAACATCAGATGTCCTGCGCGTTCTTTTGCTCCTCTCAAATGAAAAACTCTCATCATATCTCGAAGTTAAACATTTAAGTGCAATCATGGCGTTCATTTATATTCCTAAAAGCGTTCTCGTGTTCAACCAGTGATATTTATGAGAAATCGCAGAGAACACGCGCACGGCTCTGGATACGGCTTTGATATTTGTGCTATAAAACTGTCATGGCTAATCTATAACCGACTTGTTTTACTTTAAGCGAGTAAACGACACTTTATTTTCTTTCATAAATAACAGTTAAATAAAGCTAGAAAACACGCTTTTAAAAAAATCGAACTAAAAAAGTATAAATAAAAATATATATATTGCTCTGTAAAAAATGCATGGGGTGCGTGGTGTCAATAGATCACTGAAAAAGCATCCCACGCTTTTTTTACATCGCAATATATTTTTTTCTTATTTATACTTTTTAGTTGGATTTTTTTATAAAATCGTGTTTTTTAGTAATTTTTTTTTAATTATTTTCATATTATTGCATTTTCATCGGTCCTTGATACGTGTGCAAAGTAAATTAATCAGACTACTGGAAATTGGTGAAACTTATGCTCAAAGAATCCGTTACATACATAGATACAACCCGAGCTAATAAAAGTGTGTTAAAATAACTCTAAGTTTACTCCTAAGTTAAATTTGCTCTTGAGTTTTGGTTGAAGAGGTCCGGTTGTCGGTTACACTGAGAAAAAGGAGAAACAACATTTATACGCACAAGCTCATAGGACTTCAGTTCTGTTTGAGTTTCTATGTAGATGTCCATAGACTGTAGAGATTAATATCAAGTCAACTGCATGTCCATTTTTTACTTGATGGTACATCGTATACATACAACTTGCGTGTTATTTCGTATCCTCCAAGGATTTTTTAAGGATCTAGCGCATTATTACGCACGTAAGTAACAGTGTTATGTTAGGACATGTTTTAGGTCAACTAATATTGCAATAATTTATTTAAGAGTATTGTAAGTTTTAATACAAATTACACGAATTAATCACGTTAAAATAAAATGGAAATCTGTATATCTTTAAATCTCACACATGTCAAATTAAAATGTATACTTCTCTACGTCTCTTAAGTTGTGAAGTATGTAAATGGTTGTCTTCTATTTTATGGTATGCGATAAAGTATATTGTACTTGTTGTGTTGTGTTGTATTATATCGCATCTTTCGTATCCTCGCTCACTCATTATTCGTTGTTAAGGCTACAAGTGCCTAAAGAAAAATACGAGAGAGGTTTGCGGAATGCATTTCAGATTTATTTTACTTTTTAGAGTAATCTGTGATAAGTGTTTTCGATTTGAGATATTTTGATATTTTTTTTACATTTTAATTGCTACATCTACTCTAAATTCTTGAGGCATTAAATTGGAAGTTTAACTGTATTTAAATAAATAATGCCGGTTTTACAATAAAAAAGTTTGAAATACAAATTAAACCATAACAATTATTCCCACGTTTAATCGACATTTCTGACCGCAGAGCATTTCAATTGCTATTCAGCGCCAAAATGCGGCTAGCTTTCTTAGGCCCTTGTTGAACAGATATTGACTCCATGTAAATTATTTGGGTTAGGCTTTTGTTATATGTAGTTACAAGGTTTTCATTATAAATATCGATATTAAGTACAAATTATATACATATATGTCGATTAACTTCTATGTATGTTTTTCCTATGCCTATGCCTATCATAATAGGCTCTACTGTACTCTCTTTGGCCAATCGGTTCCTGTGGACTTTTAGGAACTGAAAATTACCTAGATCTTACCTTCTCCGTTCTCTCAGCAATAAGAAAAGTAATTTTACGAAGTTTAAATGTATGAAAATAGAAACTTATGTGAATAAATTGATTGTTTATATAAATAAAATATTAATTTACTTTTAAGGAAACTATGAAATACTTTCAATATTTAAAAGCTTACCTTTAATAAGATTTTTAGTTACCAAACTTGCATGCAATGACACATTGGAAGGATATAGTGTTAAACACTTCGAAGGCTTTAACAGATATGTACATAACCTTAAAACCTTTTTAAGTACGTACTCTAAAACAAGAAACCTAAACAAAACAACCCAAAAAAGGTAAAAATCACTTCAGATTTACTCATTAAAACTGCCTTTCAAACCATAAAAGGCGGTCTCGGTTTGCAAAGGCTCTGTCATCGCAGGGCGGGCGGCAGGCCGAGCAGGGCGGGCGGAGTAAAGTGCATGAGATTGCATTCTGTTCATCTTCCGTTCATCTCGGGGTGAGGCTAGCGGCAACTTTTCGGTGGAACATACTACGGGTTGATAGCGGTTCATTTATTTTTTTTATTAGGGGAATAGCAAACGAGCATACAGAAAATCTGATTTTAAGTGGCCACTGCGGCACGGGTATACACACAACCTTGAATAACACTAAATTCTTCTCTGACGTCGCATGTAGATGCATTGAAACTGAAGTTTGAGATAGTAGCCTCTCTTGTCAGTGTGCCCAACGACCACTATATTTATATATGATCTATCTGATTCTGTTTCGTATAATTTATTTATAAATGATTTCTCAATTTAACCCCATTAAATAAGTCCCAATTTCCAAGAACGTAGACAAGTAACCACAAGCAATGCTAATAAATACCTGCTTAAACATTTATATCTTCAAAAATAATGATTAACGAGCGAGCAACCTTATATTAAATAGTCCCTGCAGCCCATAGATATCTGCATCCAATATCAACCAAATAAAAATATATTATATTATCTGCCTAAAAATATACAATAATATACCGAATGAACACAGTAGCTTCAATACAAATGCGCCGGTAATTGCTCCTCTACCTTAACACAAGCGTGACGATGGGCCCCTGTCCAACTATGTTTTACCTCTTACGAAAACGAATACCCGGTATCCATCTTCTTTTTTGCTTCAACAACTTTTGGACCTAACAATAAGTTATTGGACAGTAATTACTTTGGAGAAAGTTATTGCACGGTGTTGTACACTGAACAAAGTAACAAATAAGTTATTTATGCACCTGCTATCAGCTCGTAACTTAACAGCAAGCGTCCTCAAATCCCGGCACAGTGCATGAATACCGAAGAGACGCTTCATTCATCAAAGAAGGCGTAAGACGTGACGCATAGCGCGCAAATGGAAACTCTTATGTAATGCTTCGGCCGAGGATCTAATGGAACCGCTTTTAAAAACACCAGCCTTACATCGTTGAAGACTAATAGAAGGAAGCCGTGTAAAGGTACGGGAATGGTTGTTTTCTTTGGACCATTATTCCAGGTTATACTTATCACTTCCTGGGCGAAGAAGAATATTTAGATGGCACTAGTCCGCTTACAATTTGAAGAAGTCAACGCAAAATCGTTAACCAAGGGACGCAGGACTGATTGGAGATACAGGAAGCAGGAGATACTGACGGAGTAACTATGGATACAATGAAACTCAAAATGCTCTAGAATGGATGGATTGGCACAGGTTGGCAAAAAGAGTGATGTTAAACCATTCTCTACCTATTGTCTACCTACTGTCTAAAGCGAACTAAAGTCAATTGGCTTACGTTAATAAGAAACGAAATAATAAACCAATAATATTAAGAAACGTTAAGTGCGGCTGGGATTTAGATGGGTGACTACTAGTGGAAAACTCAATGTGCAATTTCATGATTTAGAGAGTGTTTTAAGTAGTACCAGTAACGATACGAAAGGCGACTTAGCCACCATATATCGACCAACTCGTATTGGGAATGCGTGGAAAGCATGTTCTAGGTATTTCACAGTAGTAAAGAGAGACTCAGACTTAGTATTGGGACATAAAAAGGTTGTAGACATGATTATCGATAAACAAATGGTGACGAAAATCAAGAGATGCGGCGAGATTGTATTTCTCATTTGCAAAATACCAGCGTCGCTATCCGACTTTGGAATGTTTAAATTAGTTTCTTCGACAAACTACAAGTTACGTGGTTAGCTTATTGACTTAACTTAGCGGCATTAGTAACAATTTTCATTATACTGGATACAAAGTAGAACTTGATCCAACAGGGAGATTCCACCAACACATTGACTATCCGGCGTGAAAAATTCTTGTGAACAAGATTCGAATCTAAAAGCGATCACAATTACGTTGTTATTCCACAATACTAAGATGGAACGCTTCGAAATATTAGATCTTTAAGTCACTATTTGAATTTAAGATTGAGGAGGATCATGCGGCCAAGAGAGCGTACTTGGGACAACTAACAGGGCCGTCGCCCTGATAGAAGGCCCAGGTATCGTCCGATTAAGGAAGTCCAAAAATACCTATGCGAAATACAGGTGACAGACTGGCGGCTCATCGCGCAGGATGAGGACAAACAAGCTTTTGTCTGAGGCCAAGATCCACTTCCAGTCGTTGAGCTAACGAAGCAGTAGTAGTAGTATAAAAAGTAGGAAGCACCGAAAAGAATAAAACGAGAGTGTCCAAATCGTTGCAGAAAATAGACAACCGAATCCATCCTCAATTGCATCCAAAATGAACTCGCATCCTATTTGAGGTAAATACGTTTCTACTCCGCAAGACTAATATGGTCGACTGACTCGTGAACACTCGAAATAGCGCTGAGTTTAAAATCGTATGAAAGAGGGTGAATTTTGAAAGCGATTATGGCACCTTCCTAAATGAATAATATTTCAACTACCTCTTAAAGTTACACCTAAGTACAGAGGAACATCTAAGTTCTTCCATCATATACAGGTGTATAGTTCGACCGGGGAGGTACCACAGCTACCCTCATAATTTCTTTAATCAATATTTTGTGATTATTTCCATTTTGATTTTGTTAATTAATACCATATTTATTATTTAGTCAATAAAAGGTTACGATGATGTATTGCTTGCAATCGTCACTTTTAATTGTATTGCCACTTATGTAACTACTTTCACCGTTAATATCTTTACCATGCACCAGTGATCAATATGTTTGTGACGTGTATTAAATAAATAAAAAAAATCCGTCTTAAAGCATTACTTGTGTTTAGGTTGAAGAGGTGCGGTAGCCAGCTACACTTTGAAGCAAGGCAACTATCTTAGTCCTCAGGGACAGCAGCGCATCTACGTTCGAGCTCTTATAGGATTTCGGTGGTGTTTGTGGTTATATGTGGATATCTATGGGCTGCGACTACTTAACATCAGGTGGTTTGCTTGCTCGTTTGCTACTCTTCTCACATAAAAAACCTTTAAAAACTCGTCATTTCGTTCACAAAACCTGGTTAAACAAGATGGCGATATGTAATAAACTAGGGTAGTTACAAGTGTTTGCTGTATCCACAACATACAAAATACACAAGCCACGTTTGCTTACATGAGCCAATGTTCCATAACGATGATAGGGGAATCTTATTAACGATATCTCGGTCTCCAGAACGTCTTACGAACATATTATTTTAACAATCACGCTTATGTCTCCACCAGACACTTGTTCATCTTACGTCCTTCTCTAACGAATGCGTAAACAACTATAGCGGATGTAATAGCGCATGCGCTACAACTAAACAACACAAATGTCTTCGCGTGCAATATTTCATACATATAAATATAAAAAACAGCGAATGATAGGCTAACCTAACCTAACCGAGACGCCTGATAGACAAGCTACATGCGATAGATGCACAGGTATAGATCACAAGCTGCATGCGTTATGGCATGCCACTGAACGCAACACAAACTTGACGTCAAATGTAAATGTAGTGTTTGATTATCATTCATTTCGTATTTAAATAAAATGGCAACGATAAGTACTAGTTTAGAATTAGTCCCTGTTACAAAGTTACCAATTACATATGTCCTGATTGTAACACTAATAGAAGACTACAGAAACCTTCATTATGAATTCGTGGCAATTTGGAACGACCTTTAATTTAACTTGCGCCGTTACCGTTTGACCCGACCGTTAGTGTTACACCGATTAATTCATGGATTTGTGATTGGATTGTGCTCAACGATAAAACTTTTGATTATATCCTGGATAATATTCATAGACTCATATGTACGGAATGTTACTTCGTATCCCTTACCTGTTACTTCTTACCTGGTACCTAGTACCTGTTACTTGTTACCTGGCCAATAGCCATCTGCTTCTAATAAATTTATTATTTTATTTTCAATTTCGAAATTAAATTAAAACAAATATGCATCAAAAGTTTTCGTTAAAGACAAAGCAATAGTGTATTTTTTTTAATTTTTTTACCGGTGAGTCAAAGCTGATATAGGCACTTAAGGGTATATAGGCAGCTAAGGTTATAAGCGTAGGCGGACGGCCTACATCCGCACTTAAATCAGTTATAATGCTTTTATCCGGCACAAACGCAATTTGCATGCAATAGCGCACCTGCCTATCTATTCTGCATAAATGTAAATCGTGCGTACTGACGCGGTCATTTCAATTTTCTATGTGCTAAAAGGTAAGTCAAAGGCGAAAGGGGGTGACGTATATAAAAATTATATTAATAGTTTGAAGATAATGATTATATTACAAGCAAACATCATACGATGTTTAGACTTGAATAAAAATGTAATTTAGAAACCTAGATATCATTTGTAAGATGTATCTAATGCTAATATTGTATGATATCTGGATTTTTCCATCCCTTGTTTACTTGGTTACATATATGGTTACATTTCTGCCGATAGTTGGGTCCACCGGATTTTTCCCTAGTCAACCTAAGAAACAGGGTGGGCAGAGCCGATAATCTAACTTTCCGTCGTAAATTTTATATTCATTAAATGTACGTAATAATACAATGAAGTAAAATATTTGACTTTTAATTTGAAGATACCATATACATTATGAATTACAACTTAAATTTCGTAAATAAGTATGATTTTATTTTTGCAAACTTAGTGTTTATCATTACCAACGGATCATATAAAACGTTACCTTCCAAAAGATATAGTGTATCTATGTATATAGTGCTATATATCTGACAGCGAGCCATCTAGAGCCACCCAGGCCTCGAATGGTTGCATTTTCGACATCAATTACAAATATTTGAAATTCTTTTTTCTGATAAAATTTGCATACCCTATACATATAAATCTTCCACTTGTTCACTGTCTATTGACGAAACCCGCATTAAAATTGTTGGGTAGTTTGAAAAATCTAAGCGTACAAACGGCGAGAAACAACTTTGTTTTATACTATCTAGAGATATAAGTATTATTTATAAGTATATATGTATATGAGAACATATTAACACGTTTTTATTACCTTGGGTTGTATCTGGATATGTAACGGATTCTTTGAGCATAAGTTTCACCAATTTCCAGAAGTCTGATTAATTTGAAATTTTGCACACGTATCAAGGACAGATGACAATGCAATAATATGAGAAAAAGAAAAATAAATAATAGTTAAAAAAAACTAAAAAAACACTCCTTTATAAATCATGTAACTAAAAAGTATAAATAAGAAAAATATTATTAATAAGCATTACCAGGTTGAATAGCGATCACAATTTTCTGAACGAGATATGAACCAACCCTCTTGTCACAAGCATCAATTAAACGTGGGACTAATTATTTGAAAAACATTACTAGACAATTCATCATCATCATTATAATGAGCCTGCAATAGTCCACTTGATCTTCAGCAACTAAGTTTAGCAACTTGATTTGCAGCAACAGCAAATAGTTTGCATATTTTTTGAGTAATCGTTTCATACTTAAATAAAATTGTAAGGGACCCTTATACCATTTCGCTACGGAATCCTAAAAACGGGTAAAAGGTAGTCGAATATAAAAAAGAAAAACTATTCACTCACAAGTTCTGAATAAACAAAACGTGATACCATTTACGCGAGAATGAAGCTGAACCAACAGAATCAAAATCAGAACCAGAATATTATTCTCGCGCGTCGTGGAAACAAAAATAAGCAGAGCTTTCATGGTATTAAGAACAAAGGTACAATATAAACTTGGATACTACATGTTGTATGTTTATTGGAGGTTTTGTAAGTTTTTATACATGAGAAGAGTAGAAAACGAGTATGCAAACCACCTAATGTTATGTAGTCGCAGCCCAGACATCCACGTACAATCAAAAACACGACTGAAACCCTATCTGAGCTCGAACGTGGATATGTTGCTACTGAGCCATCTTATGGTTGCCTCGCTTCAAAATGTAACCGGCAACCGCACCTCTCCAACCGAAACACAAATAATGGTTTTAGTGTAAAGTGCTCAGTCTTTTGAAGCTTATGTGAGGTGGTAAGCGAGTAGGCCTTCTGACGTAAGTGGCTAATGCATCCATTAGCGTTTATGCGTCCAATGCTGGACATAGGCCTCCCCTAGATGACGCCACTCAGACTGGATAGGTGCCTGCATACAGCGATTTCTCGCTGTTCTTATCAGGTCGTTGGTCCACCTATTTGGGGGATAATAGGTGCTCCTTTTGTCCTGACATGATCACTACTCAAGGACCATTCTGCTCCATTGGTTGATATAGCATCGCTAATGCATATGTAACTTCAAATAGTACTGGTATCCTGTCAGATGTACAGAGACGCGTTGCTACTCTTGCTTGCTAGAGGACTTAGATGGTAGCCTTACTTATAATTTTTTTTTTGAAAGAGTAAGAAACGGGCATGCAGGCCACCTGGTGTAAAGTGGTCACTGCAGCCCATGGACAACCATGTCCAATCTCAAATAGAACTGAAGTTCTATTTAAGGATGGACGCGGATGCGTT
>DWON01011324.1:0-10246 GCA_018251015.1 Phocides pigmalion okeechobee
CCACACTCTTTCTGCTCCTTCTGTTGGATTAGGAATTCCTTAATAAAAAAATATAATTAATTAATTTTTTTTTTTTTTTTTGGTGGGGGGGGGGGGGGGGGGGGGGGGGGGGGCTCTGTGCTCCTTTTGCATAAACGTGGTCGCCACTCGAATCTTACTGTCCCTTTGGTTGTCCCCACCACCACACTTCGTCAATTCTAAAGCTGATATATGATAATGTTCTTTTGTTGCAGAGTGCGAACACGAGCGGTAGCAGCACGGGCAACGCCGAGAGCAACAACAATACTACCCTTAGCAACAATAATTCCCATCACTCCCACGAATTGGGCTCCATGTCTGGTAAGTTGAGCGTCATTAATATCTTTGTTGTCTTTCAGAATAAGCATGATAAGATGTGCCATGTAGATTCCGTGTAGAGCCAGTCTTGTCTAGTCAGAGCTTATAATATGGTCACAGCGATATATTATAGGCAGGGAACTCTAATCCCTATTTTTTAAGTGAAAAAGCATAGATGAAAAATCGAAATATTTAAAGTTAGTATTTGTGTTATTTCTAATTAACTGAATCAGACATATCGAATTTTCTTTTTTTGTGAGAAGTTGGGAAAATTTAAACAATAAAATCTCTGTCCATAAGAAAGATATAGCTACGTACAGTTAACCTTTGTTACAAATATTGCAGTACCTAATTGAGTGGTGTACTACAAAATGCTCTTCTAAGTTAGTTGCTGGAAAAGCTCATGCCCAACAGTGAAAAATTATTGGGTGCAGCTGCTACAAAAAATCTACAAAACATTCAATAGTATAATACGAAGTCGTTATTTATCTTTTGTTTTCTCTTACTTCTAAACCACGCAACTGATTTTAATACGATTGAAAGAGCGATAAACGAAGGTTTGGTAATATTATTTAGATATTTTGGACAAAAAAATTTAGGTGTTTTGCCCAAAAAAACTGTATTAAATGAGTGCCTACGTGTAAGAGGATTTTTAAATACAGGCAATACAATTCAAATTCAAATATTACATTATAAGGTGAATGAAAATGATTACAATGTAAAATCAGTTCATGGGCTTTGAGAGTTCTGTCAACCGATCAGGAGAACAATGCCAGCGACTAAAACTTCCGGCATTGCTTTAAATCTTTGAACAAAATGAGTATTATGCGGCAGTTTTATCATCCCGAGGGCCACAACAAATTTTCAACAAGATACATCAAAATTCATGTTCCACTGTGCGGTTCAGGTTCCTAACTCAAATTGCAATGTATCGCGATATGTCGTCAAATAGTGCAACATTGGCTATCAGCGTTACATCCACAATTACTGCACTTATCTCTCGATTAGGCTATAGATTGCACTGATTGCGCGTACGGTGATCCACGCAGTTGAAGTGTCTGAGGCTTTTTGTGTAAACGAAATAGCAGATGAACTCGCAAATCCAAATCCTAAACCGAATATTTTATTTCCTTTTAAAGTATTTACGATGAATGTTAAGGATACAATCAGTACGTTGGCTTTGAGCGCTTTTGGCTAACGTTGACTGGGAGGAAAAATCAAGCGTAAAAAGCCCTCGACACTCTTTTTAAATCAGTCTTAGATAAATAAATGTTTTAGAGTATAACTTTAGAAAGATGGTGAGCACACGAGAGGACATATGACCAGACTTTTCGGCATTTAATCAATTCCAAATCTCACAGCAATGATTAGATCGATACATTATTATCTCAGAAGACTAGTTGAAATGCGTCATACAGTGGAATACGACACATGTAATACCGGAAGATAGATTTAAATTGCTAATTTACGTAGAAATTTATTAGTGATGATGCCAATAACAGTGTATAGGATAGTATTGACGCTCTTGTAATCTGCAGTGAAACAATTCTTGTCTTTTGGTTTATCTGGTAAACCATCACCGCTTATTGCATTAATTGTTATTAAATTTTACTTATTTTCCCTAACAATTAGTACTTGCAAATCGTTAATTTATGAAATGGGTACCTACCGACACGTATGTGAAAAAACCAGGAACATTAGTTATCATACTTTCACCAGGCGATATCACCGATCAATCACATAAAACCTACGTCGCGGACTGTACGCCCCGTATCTCTTTGAAGTGTGCCGACAAAGCGACCGCCGCCTTTAATTTGACCGCGTGAAAACTCAAGTGCCGCAGTTTTTATCAAGCAATCACGCCGGTCCCGGAACTGTTTAGCGTGAAATTATGACCTAGGTTTCATATTATTAGGCATCTAGATCAATCGAGAATACTGGTCGATATGTACATTTAGTATCTATACTTATATCTTTTATTAGAATTTATTAATAACTTTCAATTATTTATGACATTTTCTGTGATATGCTTATTTAGATTACTTACAAAGAAACAAATCAAGGCATACTGATACAGTTGAATGGAATATATTTTTTTAATTTCTTCGTTCGGGTTCTAAAGGTGGGAGAACCATAATTCGATAGGGGAGGTACTACCGCCGCCCTCATAATCCGCCGTAAAACATTACTTGTGTTTCGGTTGGAGAAGTGCGATTGCCGGGTATACTTTGAAGCGATGCGACCATCTTAGTACTCGGGAGTAGCAACGTGTCTACTTTCGAGAGCAGATAGGATTTCAATCGTGGATATGGACGTACATGGATGTCTATGGGCTGCGATTACATAACATTAGGTGGTTTGAATGCTCGTTTGTTACTCTTCTCATATAAAAAACAATAGAACAATAGTAATTGGTAGGTATACACCAGTCTACCCAATACAATTCAAAATATATCATTTAGAACGGTTGTCTATTGATGCAGCAAACAAACATAATCTTTCTCTCCTGCAGTCAATGTGAATTTAATTCCCAGCTCCAACATGAAGCCCTCGCGTCAAAATGTCCAGCTAATTTGGAATTTACAAAGGGTTGTCCACTTTGGGATTATGTACGTGTGAAATAGGGATTAAAGTGACGCATGCAGTCATAATTATTGTGTAATGAACCTATGAAGGGTGGGTAGGTCCGCGGCCTCGATCTACACAATTTAAATTGCAATGTTAAGCAACCTCGGGCGTGGTCGAAAATTGGATGGGTCACCGTTAGTGGCTAAATTTAATATACGCTTAAATTTTTTTGAAGCAATGTCGGGCACGGTTGGAAGTTGGATGGGTGAGTATTGGTGGCGAAATTCACTTTTCCGCTTCAAAGAGCACGTTAGGCAGTCGGTCGATTGCAATATCGATAGATAGATGGCGGTCGTTAAACTTTGTCAGAGGCCTTGATTTAAAACAAATGTCACATGGAATTGACCACTATTTTCGCAACTCCATCAAAAATCGTTCCACCATCCACTAATCGCATCTCCATCAAAAATAACTGAAGCAGCGACGAAATATACACCATCTCCACCCTTGTTGTGAGTAGAAACCCACCCTCAGCAGTGGGATGTAAAAAGAATAGCCTAATGTTGCCATCCATATACTGAGTAGAAAAGTAAAACAATAATTAATGTTGCAATATAGTTAAAACCATTGCAGGACGTTTCCCCACCAACTGAGAGAAGGCCAGGGGCACGTTACACCACGCTGCCCCAGTGCTGATTGACGGATATACGGGTTAGTGGGCGATTGTCGGCATTTGTTGGCAACTATTTACCCCGGGAGTAACATAACATAGATGTCTAAAATGAACTAGAATTTCCCAGATTTTAGGCAAAATGTTCGATACTGGCAGGGATATTTGCAAGAAAATATTTAATACATTACAATGAATATATGTGTAAAAATCTATTTCGACATGTTAGGAAAATTTTAGGTAGATCCTCCTAAAAATAAAAACCTTCCATAGTATGTATATTCATTTTTTTACCTTTTCGAAGAATGAAAAAGATTAAACTGTAATCCTAGCTAGCCAAGTGAAAATTACTTTTGCCTTATCACAAACTAGCGATCCACGTCGATGCGTTTATGATATCACAGTACAATTCTTTAAATTTCTCGGCTTTTCTCTAATATGCATATATTATACATATTAAACTTCCTCGTGAATCACTATGCCTATGTACGGAAAGGCGTATTAAAATCCGTGCCGTACTTTGAAGGATCTTAGCGTACAAACGACGAGAAGCGACTTTGTTTTATGCTATGGAGAAGTAAAAATACAAAGGCGGATTTAATTATCTCAGTATTTCCTCAAAGTCAAGTAAGAACGATCATAGACTATAGAGTATTCTAGGCATTATAGGTATTCCGTATAGGAAGACCATGGTATATAATTTTATGACTATACAATTGTTTATATTATAGTATCAATGACAGATTTAAAAAGAGAGCCCTACTCTTCCCGCCGGTCTTTTCCTCTCGGTCAACGTCAGCCAACAGGCGCTCAAAGTCTAGTATCTTTGACACACATTAAGTATATGTAAATACCTTACAATGAAATAAAATATTTGAATTTGAATTTGTTTTAAGACTGTAATAAGTAGATTTAGTACTTACATACTTATTACTGTCTGGTTATACATACTAGTAATTGAAATGACCAGCTACTAACGAATTTACAAAGGGTTGTCCTCTGTCCTCTAGGATTACTACTAGGATTAGATAGGTGTGAAGTAAGGATTAGAAGCGTGTGTCCGGTGTGATTAGTGTGAACCCTTTGTTAACCATAGGGGTCCAATGTTTGGGTATATTTAAGTATTTTGAACCGACTTCTCAATAAGTATCTACGATCAGGAAGTTTCTGGTTGTACGAGAGTGATATCCTGCTTTAGTTATGAATTGAATTGAGTTGTATGAATGAGACAATATGAATTGAGTGTCCTACTTAAAAGGCTACTTTTGTAGTGGCTTTGGTGATCTAAGCTAAATTGGCTGAAAAGATTGAGGTTTTTTTCTACCCGGGCAATTATATCCCCACGGTCGTGCACCTTGAATGAAAGACCTATACATGGGGCATGATGCCAAATAACATTACGCCTTGTTACGCCGTCGTGTACTCACTCCGCGATCGCTCTCAACTCGTTGGTTATTACTTTGTATTTATATGTTGCTAATATTATTATTTCAATGATAAAAATTGTTTTACGTTAACAAGCTAACGAGTAGGGCACATTCATTGTTTAAAAATCGGTATAAAATAACAATAAATTAGATAAAATTGAAAAGTTTGAATAAAAATAATTAAATTGAATTAATTAAGTGAAATTACATTACATTACAATTTACATTACATGAATTAAGTAGTTACATAAAAATTCCGCGATAATATAAGTTTAAAAGGACCTATCTGAGTCTGAACATAGATACGTTGCTACTCTTGAATACTTAGATGGTCACTTCGCAAGCGTAGCCAGCAACCATGCCTCTCCTACGATCACACAAGCGTTAGTTTACTTGATCGAACTATATTTGTACCACCTAAATATAATACCGAGGGTTTTATGTCAATGTCTTTACCGTATCATTATCAAGACCATCGATCGAACTACATAATGCAATTAGTAACAATATAATAAACATCCATTTCCGATCGGTATCTTTGTAAAATGTATCAAAGTGGATGAGCGGCGAATATCAAACGAAACGAATGTTAGGTAATTAGCGTGTGAATTAGTACGAAATGCAGTTCATTTGATAATATTGACAGAGCCGATAAATGGCGCCGCACGTATAGCTTGTCTTTTATTTAATTTTTGAACATATATTATATAACGTGTATGTAAGATGTATGTATTTATATGTAATCTATCCGGGCTTCGACAGCATCCTGACCATGATAAAGTAATAATGTTCGGCCCGTCTCTATTTATTTATCTCATTTATTTAATCAGATAACAAAGATCCATTCTGTTAGTATATAACTTATACCTGATGTTAGTAAAATAGTCTATGAGTAAACCTCTCTTTTTAACAAAGAGAGAGATAGAAAAATCTATAAATAATAATATCTATTTATTTCAAAAAGTATAGAAACAGAGTCGTTAAAGTTACATGACATTAGATTATTGCCGTAATTATAGAGAAAATTAAGTAATTGAAGCTCTGACTTCTAAACTAGGCAAAACCTGTATCATAGAAGTTAAAGGAAAGAGTTAATAGTCCGTATATGACCTATTACAGTAAAAAACATTTCATAACAGAACAATGTGATTATTTGTGTAAATTAACAGTAAATATATATAATTTATTATATTGGCAAATCGCTAAACGAATGATTAATTATTTAATTTGTGCAAAATTTTATGGTTAAACATCATTTATGCTTAAAAATGTTGGTTAAAAATTCACATAAATGAGAACTTCAAATTAATAAATTACATTCATAGGTAGTGAGCATGAGGGAGACTGCAAATAATATCTGGACATCTCTTATAAACAGCACTGCGAAGGCGGTGTAGGTGGAATCTGGTAACAAAAGACAACCTAGCGATAGTGACGGCTGGAAGTGACTTCAAGTTTTAGAGCCAGATATAGGACTTTAAGAAGTAAAGGATAATTTTAATCTATATTATAGGCCTCTAACAACCTATCGATACCAAATGGTACCACTTGCGTTTCGAAGCTTACATCAAACTTTGCTGCTAGCAGTCATCCAACCACCTAAGACCACGCCACGTTTACTTTATCGACCGTCTACTTTTATTAAGTTCTAGAACTATAGTTTGACCGGGGAAGTACCACCGCCGTCCTCATAATCCGCTGTAAAGCATTACTTATGTTTCGGTTAGAGAGGTGCGGTTGCCGGCTACACTTTGAAACGGAGCGACCATCTTAGTCCCCAGGAGTAGCAATCTGCGTTCGAGCTCATAGGATAGCTCATAGGATTTCGGTCGTGTTTGTCTTTGTACGTGGATGTCTATGGACTGCGACTATTTAATATCAGGTGGCTTGCATGCTCGTTTGCTACTCTTCTCAAATAAAAAAAGCATTGCATTTAAGTAATTAATATATTTTTTGCTGTTTTTCAGACTCGGGCAGTGAATCTGGGTCTCACAAGAGTGGGCGAGCGCGCACTGCTGCGGCAGCTGACGGCAAGCCTACCCGAGTCCGCACTGTGCTCAATGAAAAGCAATTGCATACTCTTAGGTGAGGGATTTATTAATGTCAAATTATATCGTCGAAACAACTTTGAATAATTTTGGGAATGTGCGTGAATGTGGTAACACTATTAATGGGTTGTCACATTCGTGTATTTTCCCGTTTTGTAGGGAAATATTACATATTGGTTAAATTAAAAAAATATGTTAGTATCAAAAGGGACATAAGTGTGTGATTTGAATTTTTAAAATATTTTTAATTGTAACTTTTTACAATAACAATAGGGTAATTAATGTATTTAGTACTCTTATTTGTAAATTAATTCATATTTTTAACGAAAACGATATCAGTGCTTCAGCTCTATTTTGGAATTAAACGTTCGCTTTATATATAAAAAATATGCCTTTACTATTTGAAAAAACAATTTTTTAAAATACTTTTGACCGGAAAGTAAAGAATGAGATATTATATTGACGGATATTTCAAAATTTCTCGTAACGGTCAAGACTATAAAATGTGATAATGTTTGCTTGCAATTATCCTTGTTGCCAATTGCTTAATGTGACCTCTAAAACGTGGGAAAATAGAATTGCATGTGTTAAGTTAAAAAAGGCTTAAAGGTTCCGGTGTCTCACGTGTGAAGACCCTTGGATTTTTAAAAGTTTTGAGTTTATAAGAAACTAATAATCATTTATTTTAACGGAAAAATATCGTGAGGAAACTTGCATGTATGAGAATTCCCTTATAAAATTCTCAAAGGTGCTTTAGATTAATTAACCTACACTTAACCAGCATTGTGGGTTATTACCTAATTCGTCTTATTCTCAGAAAAAATATTATATAAGTACTTCCTGTGATTATGAGCAAATTATCAACGAATATGTTTTTCTTTTCTAGAACATGCTACGCAGCGAACCCTCGCCCGGACGCGTTGATGAAAGAACAGCTGGTGGAGATGACGGGGCTGAGTCCACGCGTCATCAGGGTGTGGTTCCAGAACAAACGGTGTAAGGACAAGAAAAAAACCCTGCAGCTCAAGATGCAAATGCAGCAGGAGAAGGTAATTCATGTTAGTCGAATTTATACTTGTTTTAATTAGTTGTAAGTAAATTAACATTATTATATTACACTGTTTAATTAGCTAATACCTACTGTGGAGGCAATTATTTTCTAATTGCACTGAACACAATGTGTCTTGCTTGTATAAAAAAACATATTGTATGCTTAATAGAATGTGGAAATATAACTTGACAAATAATACACTAGCTTATACATACTAATTATCCTACGTGATCTTATATGCTTAGTTACTAGAATGTGAACTTATAATAATCTTATATATTAGCTTACTAACTAAATCTCGGAAGCGTGATTATATGTAAAATACGTGACACATTACAAGAGCACTGACCCATCAGTAGATAGGTCAGAATTGAGTTACATACAGATACAGGCTTCTGTAAGCGCCATCTGCCGTCTACCGTTCGAATTAAATTGAAATTACGCATTACTACCGCCCAGCGACATATCAGTTTTAATTTTATACATCAACAAGAAGGATAAGTTTTTAGCACTTTAATATATATTTGTATCGTATTATGTAATTCGGAAGTTTATGGATAAGCTTGTCAACAGGAAGGCCGGCGGCTTGGCTACATGTCGATGGGAGTGCCGTTGGTGGCGGGGTCGCCAGTGAGGCATGAGCCCGCGGGGTCGTTGGCTTTGGAGGTGACGGCGTACCAGCCGCCCTGGAAGGCGCTCTCGGACTTCGCCCTCCACGCCGACCTCGACCGCGCCCCACACCACAGCGCGGCGTTTCAACAACTCGTGAACCAGGTAAGAAACAATATTTGTTTTGGTTGCAGGAATGTACTCGCTACATTTACAAAGCATCCTTTGTCTAGGAGAAGCAATTAATCTTTAAAGGTGCGAGAAATATAGGTAGATCAGGGAGGTACTACCACGGCCCTCGTAATCTAGAGTAAACATTACTTGTGCTTCAGTTGGAGAGCTGTGATTGTCGGATATACTTTGAACTGAGGCGACCATCTTATTCCTTAGGAATAGCAACGTAGCTACGTTCGTGCTCAGATAAGATTTCAGTCGTGTTTGTGGTTGTACGTGGATGTCTATGGGCTGCGACTTAGTTTGCATGCTCGTTTGCTACTCTTATCACATAAAAAAATTGTTATACGAATCAATTAAAGATCCTGGCATGCAATAAACGTAATATTACACACTTCTGCAGCCCACAAACATCTGCAAACTAACAGAACTCTTTCTGATGTTGATGCTGCTGCATTCTATATATTTCAAAGTCACTAAGTACAAAATGTCATTTCTCACTTCGTCATAGTTAATCATCAATGATTGGACGACTTTTGTGGCACCAAGCTGACCATTGTTAACTTAATCATCAATGTTTGGACGACTTTTGTAGCAACCAGTCCGATAAAGCCAAAAGCTTTATCAGTCTGGTGCACAAAGGGTCCTGGGATCGATTTTCGGTTCGATAGACATCTGAACGATGATTTTTAGTCTAGGTCTGAGTGTTTATATGCTCGTGTTTGTTTATGTACATATCCCGCTAACGATTTAAGAAATCGAAATTTGAGACTAGGAATCTATAAAATGTAGAGGTACTACCCCCGATCTCATAATCCATGTAATTCTCATAAATACGAATTATACTTATATTTTAATAACTTTAACCTACGGCCTTGCTCGCAAAATATAAGCTGAAATGCCTACCATAAACTGTATGGCAAACACGTAATGTGGAAAATGTTGTATGAAGAGGCGGTCATCTCAATTATAATTATTTTAGCCCAATTCTTGTTATATAAGGACCGATAGCGTGATACACGTATTATAACGAGAACATAGATCCAGGAATTCTCTATCTCTGATTTCATTATTATATTTTAAAGGTAGTAGAGCTGTTAAAGCTCGCCCGGAGCGGCACCACCGCCACCCTCATAACCCGCCGTAAAGCGACATGTTGTTCATGTATTGTGTATCGGTTGGCGAGGTGTGGTTGCCGGACACACATTATTGGCGGCGACCGTCTTAGTCCTCAAGAGTGAGAAGGCATCCGCGTCTATCCTTAAAAACAACTTCTGTTCTATTCAAGATTGGACGTGGTTGTTCATGGGCTGCAGTGACCACTTAACATCAGGTGGCCTGCATGCCCGTTTCTTACTCTTTC
>DWON01011325.1:0-10245 GCA_018251015.1 Phocides pigmalion okeechobee
AATAATGAAAACCTTAAATTATAATAAACTATTCGATATAATAATAATGTATTGTTTTATTGCAAACTAAATCCCACGCTGTTTAAGGTACACGGCATATTTTGATATGATCTTATTAGTCACGTTTGTTATTAGCAAATGATGATTTGAATAGTTTAACAAAATTATAGATCAAACTTGCCACGAGATTTTATAATATACCTACTCATTATTTGGACGGTAAGTTCATGGGATTACTCGTGTAGTTAGTTACATTTGGTACATATCTAAAAGCTTCATTAATTTATCAAAAAGTAATCTAAAAAAACAAAATCAAAGTAAATAAGTAATTTTAGTAATTTAAGTATTTTTAGAGATGGTCGAGTACAAACATACTGTATAATAATGTAGTGTCATGTTTTATATTATACTGATTTAAATAACAGAAATAAACACACATTATGATTTTCCGTGTTACGGAGTCTTGAGACCATAACAAAACAATTTAAGGTGCCAGAATATAAGTTATGAGAACAAACCTACGCAACACGGATGGGACATTCGTATCTATTTTTTAAAAACGATATAGGTTCTGTACATATTCCACTTTAAACTATACTTCTTCATAATCAGATTTTATATAATGTTTTCGTTAATGAACTAAACCAAGATTGATATTTGATTTATAGAATATAAAATAACATATTATTTTAAAAATAATTCGATCGTTTTAAATGTGATTTAATTAATAGCAATATATATGTATGTTTTTGATTTCATACAAATTAGGTTGACGTTTATTGCGAGTATATAAATATTGAAAATAAAAATATTTTATAGAACAGAACTTATATAAGTATACCAAGTAACTTAGAAATGATATCAATTTATTTTTATATATAATAATAATTTCAAAAGTTATTTCCTGTATATATATAATTAAATTAGATATTGAATTTGAAGATGAAATAAATGCGATTGCTTTTATAGTATTTAAATACTGTGATGGGGTTTACCGTGATGGGGTTAATAAATGGTTAAGTTTACCAGCTAAAATGACACATGTACAACATGGTGATATAATTATGAATGTAGTTATTAATATGGTCAATCAAGCATTATATTAAAATAGTTGAGATTAAGATTAACCATTTTTAAAACTAATGACAGTAAATAACTGTAATAAAAATAATGACAATCAGATATATTGCAAGACATTGACATGAATACAAGTAAAATTATACTTTTTCATTTAGGTACTATGTAATATAATATGTAATAATATGGCTGTAGCATTATATATATATTTTTTAATGTGGGAAGAGTAGCAAACGAGTGTACAAACCATCTGATGTTACATAGTTGCAGCCCTTAGACGTCCATGTACATTCACAATCCTATCTGAGCTCGAATGTAGATACGTTGTTACTCCTGAGGACTAAGATGGTTGCTTCGCTTCAAAGTGTAGCCGGCAACCGCACTTCTCCAAGCAAAACCCAAGAAATGCTTTACGGTGCATTATAATTATGAGGGGGCGATTATTTTATGAGGGATTTCAGATAAAAAATACTTATAACACATAAGATATTATATGCTGCTATTTAATATATTACACAAATAGTATAACTCATGATTTTACTTCGCCCAAACCAGAATTAGGTTTTCGAGTTATAGCTAATGTCGAGGAACTCTAAATATTTGCGATTATATTCACATTTTTACTGTGATGAGATAGGTGACGGAAGATAGATAATCTTTATTTTAAGGAATGGTCTTAATTCTTGTCCCATGGGCGCGGTAAATGGCGTAATATATTACACATAGATCCAAATAAGCTTTTCAATGCCACGTTAACAAACCCAAAATGTAAATTAGATTATCTACGAATTCGGCGATTGTATCTATGGTCTTGCAATATGTAGTCCATTTCCGAATTTGATCACTCTATAAAAACAATCGGTAGGAGGATAGGTGTATCATTGTTCCTTAGACACTTGGGCCCCACGAACTTCTAGAAACATGAAGTCTGCCGTGGTAAGTATTACAACAATTTAAAGAGAAAGGAAGAAATTCCATTATTTATTAAACTAAACGTTTCTGAAGTTTAATTTGAAAATAGTTTTTTAATAAAATTGAAGATTTTGTAATTTCATTAAATATATATAGAAATTAAAGTCATTTTTTTAAATTTTCGATGTTACAGAGTTACTTCCTGATATATAACAATAGTTATTTCGTATTTAATAACAATTAACCTGTGAATTAACATTAACCTGTTGGCCCAGAAGACATCACTGTCACAAGTATGCATAAGGTGTGGATGAAGGCCTTTTATGGATATGCTTACAATAATTGGTGAGCAAGGGTGAGATCACGAAGTACAGCGAGTAATTTATTTTATCAAATTTCACAGGTAGCTGTACTAGTGCTTGCAGTTGTCAAACTGTCCCAAGCAGACGATGATGAAAAGTACAACCCAGAGAAGTACGGAGACGATGGCAAGTACCGCGGTGTACAAAGCGGTCAATACTACGATAGGTATAGAAATTTCTACGGAAGAGACAACTCGTTCTATCGTTACAACCCTTATTACTCCCAACAGTACTACAAAAATTTGAGCCCTTATCAGCAGTTGTTAAGCAGGTACTTGTATGAATTTTTACTTGATGTAAAGACGTCTTAATGCATGATTGAGCGATTTTGCAGTGTGTAATTTCGAACTTTGCAAGAGAAAACTAACAAAGAAAAATTATGTAAAAAGCTTTACATTTAAATTTAGACATTTTACCCTCCGTTTCTGGGTAAAATTACATAATCTTTAATAGTGCACAATTTTTTGTAAACATCAGAATTTTGAATGTTTTGTCAAGTTGAGGGCCCTAGGGTCTATAGTAAAGATGGAATTAAGTTCATAGAAGTATTAATCGGAGCTAATCTCTGACGGCTCAGAACCAAGTTATGTAATTTTACAGCCTAACCAAAACTCTTATAACAAGAAAATAACAATGTTACAATAAAGCTGGTAAGGTAAATATAGAAATGGCGGTGAAGCCGAAGCACTGAATCCACGACGAGATTGAAGATGATAGAGCTGGTGTGAAAAATGTAATCGTGATACGCAAGGTTAAATTATATGATGCCTGTTAAGTGTTATCATGAAGTATTTGATAGTAAAAATAATTATTCCATCGGGAAATTAGCAACACTGGCTTCAAATTCCGACATAAAGCGATAGTGTTGAGAGTTGTGGCTGTCGAAAAAAAATATAAGTTAGGAGGACATTTTATCTACATATGTACGTCAGATAGGACTTCAGTCTTGTTCGAAGTTTGATGTAAATTTCTATAGGCTTGTTTGCTGTTCTTATAAAACATAAAACTGATGTCTTATGTGCTATAGTAATATATGAATACCTTTGTTACTAGGTATTCTTGATCATTAATTGTTTGATATTGCGCTTTACAGAATTGAACAGGAGGCTAGCGTAACCTCTCGCCCACCAGCGGTCGTCTCTACAGCTCGTCCTATTGTCTATGCTACTCCTACGACTGTCGTGCCCATTTACAAAGATCTGTACAACAACGAACGTTACGCGCGAATTGTTTCTCAAGAGAGCGACGCAAATGAAAACGGCTATCATTATAAATATCTGACTGAAAACGGAATAAGTGCGGACGAAAGTGGTGTGGTTGATGCAGTAAACGGAGGCACCAGAGTAACTGGATTCTACGAATACGTTGGTGATGATGGCGTGAAATACAGGGTTGACTATACGGCTGATGAAAACGGATTCCATCCCACTGGATCTCATCTCCCTTAAATGTATGGTCAGACCTGAGGCTTAAGATTATTATAAAGTACCTATTTATTACAACTGGCTACCCCATTACGACCAAATATCGAAATGCGCCATAACTTTGAATAAATTTTACTTAAAGAATAACTTTCTATTGAAAGTGATTACAAATTTTGTTAAGATTTATTCGAATTGAGCGTTCAAATTTTATATGAATGTATATTTAATATAATAAAATATAATATGTTTTGTATGAAATGTATCGTTGTATTTTAGGGTTACCCTCGTATCATCCAAATGCAATATCTAGAAACGTGTGTTACGCAAGGCAGCTTCTCGTTTGACATTATGTCTGGAGTTATTGGGTTTGATGTCCTTGCCCGTATATTTTATGGCATCACATGTGGGGGCGCAAAATTTATTTGACGAGCTTAACTAAATATTCATGTTGGCTGCCAACAATAAATCGATAAAATTTGGAAGTGAATAAAGTCAGGAATATACAGCGACAGTTGTTATAATCCCGTATCATAAAGGCAAAGCCATTTGCTTTTTATTTTTCAATTGCAGGACCATGTTCATTTTTGATCAATAATAAAGTTTATATCGGCTTTAAAACCAGTCCTTTGAGACTATAATTTATGTACAATTGACAGTTTGTCGGATTTCATGTACCGTTTGATTACCTCATATATTAAGGTAAAATTTACTTGTTCGAACTATTTTTTCCTTTTTACAATCAATTATACTAATTGAAACATCTAGCGTAAATTTGACGCATGTATGTATATGAAATAATTTTTGAGTAATAAAACGTGCATTTATTTTCTGTATCAAAGAACAAATAACAAATTTATATTTAGAGGATGTTGTCCATTTTTTTACTACAGTTTAAGGAACTACTCTGAAACTTGGCATCCTTTTGTGATCTTTGACCTTGACGATCTGCGTGGTGCAGCAATGACCATATCGGTTTCACACGCAGAGGATTACTCGTTTGATTCTCGGCCAAGCAGACATCTAAATGATGAATTTAGATTTCTGATCAGGGTTTGATTCTAGGTACTCGTCTTATGGACCTGGAATCCACTATACTAGTAAAGGACTGTGAATGCAAAAAGCGTTAGTAAATGTTTTTAACACGCTTTTATTAGCTTGAGCATAATTTTCACCAATTTCCAGAGGTCTGATTAATTTGAAATTTACGTATCAAGGACCGATGACAATGAAATAATATGAAAAAAATAAAAAATAATAATGCATAGAATCAATAGATCACTGAAAAAGGACCCCACGCTTTTTTACATCGATTTTTTTTCTTATTGATACTTTTTTAATTGGATTTTTTATAAAAGCTTGTTTTTAAGTATTTTTATAGATCCCTCAACTTTGCTTGTATTGGTATTGCGGCGTTACAGTATTTACCTCAATGTATACAATAAAATACAACAGTTATATACCGCTATATAAGACAAAAACATACCAACTTGAACCACTGAACTTTTATCCATAGAACTTACACTATAGTTTTACAATAGCATATCTTTTGTACGTAACGTGTTTAAAATAGTATAAAGTCTACAGATGTCTGCGTGCAAAGCTGCAAGAAGAATATTTCCAGTTTAATATACCTATAGCACTAGGATAGAAATATGACATCTTTTTTGGTAAAATCTGACAGGCAATAAATTTTAAATAATTCATAGAATATAGGTTTTGACTAAGATAAATTAAATGGTTAAGTTTTTTGTGGGATGCTTCTGAATCAAATCCAATCTTTATTGTGTATCTCGGGTCATTGTAACTGTTGCATTATTGAATTAATCTTTATTCCTGCCAAACGTTTATACAACATTGTTTTTGCATTTGAGAAGTAACATAAAACTTGCTTGACCCCTGAACCACATTAACGATTTGATATCTCCTGACAGTAACAAATTAATATAATGGCAATAAACGGTAAACCGTGGTTAGCAGGGTTCGAACATTGACCTTAAATGTTTTAAAATAAAACAACCCATATACATAAAGTATTCTGGAATACTCAAGCTTCTGCAATACTGCCGATAGCGTTTATTGATATCGATTTTATACTTTTACATTTTGTACAAACGTTTCTCAACGGTAGCAATAATAAAAGGCAATTTGATTTCCTGTAATGAAAATAAGTTTTTATTAGATATTGCCCATAACAACATATTTATTCGAAAAAGTATGCATAAGATGTATTTGAGTAGTTAAGTAATTCCGGGCGCGATCGAGATTTAGTTGGGTGATTTGAAGCTAGGCAAACATCTTAGTCCTCAAGAACACCATATTTATGTATAAATTCCAATAAGGCTTCAGTCTTATTTGAAGTCGAATTTGGATATCCATGGGTTGCTACGAACATTAATCAGGTTTATCATAAAAAAATTGTAGTTACGAATATGGCAGGCACTAAACCTTATAATCTTCATCGATGTTCATAAGGTTCTAATATAAATGGGACTTTCCGATTTAATATGAAATGTTATTAAACATTCTTATATTTTAAACTTAATGTTATACTGTCATAGTGTACTCGTTCAAAATTAAATATCGATTGCCCGAAAATGAAACATAGGAAAGATGTTTGAGAAACTTCGTTCAGCTACTTTGCTATAACATATTTCACAGGATAGAATTTGCTGAGATATAACGTAGAGTTGTTAAGTAGAAATATATTTGTCCTCTGGGATTATTTGTATTCGATTATTTTTGTTGTATTTTAAATAATTTAATAAGTTGCTGTTTACTGGTTCAAAGGCTTTAATTAGAGAGATATGCTTAAGTGAAGCTTTCCATCCTAGTTCTAAGGCCTCGCAGCGCATGTTTGACTAACCTGAGATTGTGTAGTATTCAATATTATTTGGTCTTGATGATGGGTAAACAGGTGGACTACATTGAGTTTTTTAGAAATTCAAGCAGTTAATGAGTACGCGGTCCACCTTAGGTTAAGGAATGACTGTCATCCATGTACGTCTGTATTTGCCTGGACGACGGAAGAAAGCCGGGGACAATAAATCCCTCGTAAGGATCGGGGATCGGGTGAAGGCATCCAAGCAACGGCAACAATAGTACGTCCATTCTCATTGAACTTTTCCGTGCTATAAAAAATATTAACGTAACTTTGACTTTTGACGTTAATTAAGCTCATGTTTCCACGCTTGTTTTTCGTTACAAATCGATTGAACAAAATAATCAACAAAATAAATGTGTTAGAGGTTTACAAGTTTGCCTTGTTATTTTAACAAAGTTGCTTCTTTAGGTTTACATAAACTTTATAGGCCAGGAACTTAATTATGTTACTATTTTATTGGTTTTCGAAGGTCGCCTTGCTCATCAAGTTCATCATTACAAAAGTTATTTAAAATATCGACTAGCAAATTATAACACTACTATTAAACCGATATTACAATTAAGAATATTAATTGTATGTAAAAACAGGCAATTACGTTGATATAACCATAACTGACTGACCGACAACACAAAGCTTAAATCAATGGATTTAGAAGAATGATTTTTTGTTCAATTACTTAATATATTGAAGGTACTTTAACCTTCAAACAAGGGAAGGCATATGTAATGTTTGTAATGTGTGTGTGTAATATATAAAAGGAAATAAAGCGTTAAGGCTTTTATGGTAACACGTAAATTTTAAGCAGATATCCTTTTGGATAGATATTTTAACCTTGACTTTTTACATCCAAGCCATATATCTTAATGCGGCATACCTATTCCTACTCATGTTCAATCTTCAACACATATGTATGTATATTATATATATTATGCTAAGAAGAGGTTTATTATCTCATTTGTTATAATGTTTTTACTTTTAAATCTACTTTTATTATATTTTATTCATCTTTTGTGACGAAATAAATACTGTTATATTATGTACTATACTTTTAAGTGTTATACTCTACTGTCTGCTTTGGATACGGTTTTTTATTCATACATATGTTTTTCAGCAAAAATAACTTATGGTAGTAGTACTACTGCCATATACTGACTGATAATAATGGGATTAGACCAGTGTTTCCCAACCTTTTTAGGCTATGTCCAACCTTAATATAAATCTAAAAAAATTACACCCCTATACATAATTTTTACCTATAAAAATTGTTTTGTTCCCTTAAGAAATATAAATGATAAGTTTTAGGAAGAAATCACTATGAAATTGTTATCAAAACATCGCAAATAAAATTTCTAAACATATAATAAAAAACCGAAATTCAAATTCAAAATAATTTTGTGTATTAATTTAGTGCTAGTCCTTGCGCTCGATGCTTGCTGAGTTAATAATTCAACATCTCTATCCTTATTTATAGTCAGTGGTTAACATTAAGCGAAGTTAAAAGGAGAGTTTATGATAAATTACTGTTTTATTGAAATATAGCGAAAAGGCACGTAATTATTCCTATAAATTTATTTTATCTACAAATAGAAATAGGTGTAATAGGTTTCATAGAAATAGTATAGTAGCGAAATACATATGTCTTCTTCGACAAATTGTGCGGACGTATTAAAAAAAAAAATCTTTTTTAAGAATTTGATTTTTTGTTAAATTTATCACCGATATTTAGCATTGCATTTAACTCACAGCAAAAGGGTACCCGCCACCCCCCTTAAGTATAAAATTGCCGCCCTGTGGGGCGTGCGCCCTACGTTGGGAAACACTGGATTAGACAGTGTCATATAATCAAATTGAATTTAATTATTTTTGCGAAACTGTTTTCTTTGACACCTGTCTAAATATACTTAAATCTTACTTAATAGAACTCTGTAAATTTATAATGTGATGTATTTCAGTAAAATCTGAATATAATAAATTGTTGGATACAATTTAACACAATGTACCAACTATAAAAGGAAATACGTGAATGCCATTTATTACAATGTATTTGATAATTAAAATAACCTATACAAGCGAGGCCCGTAAGGAGCAAAGTGCGTACGAATAACACATTCAAAAGATCGCCTCATTAAATAGCGCCAAACAGTTTATTAAAAGGTTATGTTCGTGATTCATACTCTAGATTTATTTTTGAACACATTCTGTATATTGTCAAAGGTTTGAATTCTGTATTTTTGGAACATTTTAGGTATTTTTCCTCAAAATGTTATGTAAAAAAGAGATATTTTCCACACTGTGTTTTCGTTCACTATTAAAAAAATAGTAACTAGGACATTTTAAATATGTCCTGAATTTTAATTTGTCAACCTAAACTGGCAGACAAATATTCACATTTTTGAAAGCAAATTGTTTTAATATTCATATGTATAATATTGTATATAGGTATGCAAGTATATATATACATATATATATTTATATATAGTTGCATATAATTTTAGAATTACGCTGTCATAATGAATTGAATCCGGAATTTTAATTTGACTAATTTTGATTTATATTATAAAATACTATGTATTTAACATTGATAAATATAAATGGATATGTTAAACAGTGTAGTCCGTAAATTATAAAAAAAATCATAACGTTTTCCTTCATATTCACAGTTTTATAACAGCATCAAAATTTATGGTACAATTATTAATTCAATGTCAAACGAAGATTCGATACATATTTAAATGATATATTAAAGTTAAATCGAAAATTAGATCACATAATTAGAATTTTGCGTAAATTCCTTAGCAATGTAAATTAATAGATCATCAGAAACTATACTTGTTATCGATAATATCGATATTATATATTGTTCTTCCAGATATATTGGTATAGTTGTCACTGATTGTGTAGATAAAGTGAGAGTACTTCCAACAACAATTTCTGCAATATAAAAATCGATTTACCTTTCCATATGAAGAATATTAGACAAAATAATATTTTCTAACAATTGCATAATATCCTGGATAATGTCAACGGTTTCAATCAGTCTTGATACATATCACTACTACTAGCAGAAGTACTACCGCCGAACCCATTGCTAGCGTGAAGCAATTCTAGGGGAAAAGTAAATGCTAACTCTTTTATGTAGGTATGAGGAGACTCCAGTTCTGTATAGAGTTGCTTAAAAATATTCATGAGTGGCAGAACCATTTAACATCAGATGGACTGTAAGATAATAAAGCCCTATTGTAAAATTCTGCGATACAACCTCAATCTTAATTAATAGTTAGCTGATTTGTGCGTACATAATAATTTAAAGAGATAATATAGTTTTTTATATAATCTATTTACTATCGCTGCGATTAATTAATTTATTTTTGAAACATATGCAAAACTGTCACGAGCGTATATTTTTAGGGTCGAAGAACTCTATATTATTTACATAAATGTTTGCTGGATTCTTGCTATCATTTTAAATTAATTAGCTACATCTGCGAAAGCTTCGCTATAAATTTTAAATACCGGATTTTATTACAATTGAATTAAGAACGTATATGTTTTTAAACAACACTAATATATTTATATCTTGAAAGTGGCA
>DWON01011326.1:0-10244 GCA_018251015.1 Phocides pigmalion okeechobee
GAAGAACATATTGCTTTACGGCGGGTTATGAGGGTGGCGGTGGTACCGCCCCGGGCGAGCTCTAACGGCTCTACCACTTTTAAATACCATCTATTGGCGATTTATTTATTTTTTTTTTGAAAGGGAATATATTCTGTCTCCTTACTCACCCAGACTGATCCAGAGATGCTGCTGAACCTAGAATACTGTAATTTTGCACTTAGTTTCTTCATATAGCGTAGGTGAACTCTAAGTAAAGGAATTTTGAATCTTTATTCCTAAGGAGCTTAAATAAAGTATGAAAATTTATATAACCTTTGAATAACTTTATAGATTGGCGTCAAATATAGCGGGCTATATTTATTGCAATATATAATAAATGATAAAAGTAATTATAGTGGCAAGAGAGCTGGTCCATATCTCACAGAGAATTGCGATTGCTATTCAGCGCTGGAATATAGCCAACGTACTTGACCCCATGCCATAGGTACGGACTTCCTTTAGATTGTTAAAGTTAGGCTCTTATTGTAATTTGTTTTAACGCCATGTTAGATTTATAACAAACAAATATTTTTTTTTATGTTTAGTTTCAATAAAACAGAATTTTCCTTGGAATCTATACCAATATTATTAAGAAGCAATATTTTGTTTCTTTGTTTATTGGTTTATTTGTTTGATTGCTAGATTGTTTGACTGTTTGATTGTTCGATTGTTCTATAGTTTGATTTTTCGATTGTTCGATTGTTCGATTGTTTCATTGTTGATTGTTTGATTGTATTGTTGTTTGTTTTATTGTTTGTTAGATTGTTTGTTTGTTTGTTTGTCGACTCTATGTTATTATATCGATTTCTGCACAAACAAAGCCTCGTCCAAAAGCCAATTTTACAAAAGGCTATACATATTCGACCACTTTGCAAATGCATCCGTTACAAAATATATTATCACTACAAACCATAATGTATTTAGTAATGCATCCACTTCCTGACTTGATTCAACGGGTTCATTTACCGATAATTTCGTTTAACGGTGCTTACGGCCAAATTTAAATTACCCTTTCATATCCTTTATTATCGCTCCATCTTATTTTTATAAATTAGCCTAAAAAAGGCAGACGGACTTATAATGAAAAGCAGATACCGTTGCCTGAACATTAGAGGAGACGCTAGCATCACTGGTTTTGAAATTTTCTTTGCAACTTTCTTTGAATAACCCAATGTAACCTTCCATTGGTCCTGTGGCTGAAGGTACTCTACCCTAGTTTTCCTGACAATAAAAATTCCCTAAGGGCGATAAACTCATGCAAGTGAATTGAAAATCGATTCATTTTAGTTAAAATTATTTTAAACATTTGGATTATACAAAAACGAACTATTCACTAAAAATATATTTTTATGTACATTAAAATTAGTATGAATTTATTCCTATTTTAATTAAAATAATAAAAATAAACCCAACTGTAAGAAAAGCTCAACCTAAACAATCTAAAAGGAGTCAGTGCCAAGAACACTAGCCGTATTTCCGGATTGAATTGCAATTGTAATTTTCTACGTAAGATTTGAACTAGCCCTCTTGTCACCGGTGGCGTCGTTCAAACGTGGAACAAATTTTTTGAAAACCTAAATATTACTGCTGCTACCAAAGTTTAGCACTATAAAACACTTCTTACCTTTTTACTATGTACCGGGTACTCACGATTAACGATTTTTGATTTTTGATTGCTGATTCGAACCAGTTTCATGACTCGTGATCACGGCGTTTCGCCAATAAATAATGATAAATTCCTCAATAATATTAGTTTAAAATTACATTCTTCTTAGTTTTATAATATTTATATAGAAGCACTTTATATTAAATCATGTCTTATCCGGACAAGAGAAAGGCGTGTTCAACAACCATTTATCATTAAAGTCATGACCTAACCTAGAAAAATGGAAGACGTTCTCTCAGAACAGTTATCTATTTATCTTAGAACCCTGCACCATAACCTTAGTACTACATTTAAATAGGCTTTTTAAAATATACTTTGATGATGTTTGGAACATAAATAATATTACTTTTAAAATGTAAACTAAAAATAATCAAAAAAATTCTTGAGTAATTCTTAATTACTATTAATACATTTATTTATTTTTTGTTGGAAAGTAGCAAACAAGCGTGCAGGGCTAAAGTCCTAGGAGCTAGTAGGTTGTGTTACTACTGAGGACTGACTTGGTCGCCTCGTTTTCAGTATCGCAAGCAACCGCATTTCTCCAATATTCCATCAAGTGGATTACATTTTGCTGTCACAATTTGTAAAGTGTGATGCCGCTCTTATGCCTGGTTTAAACCGTAGTCGTTTCTGAGTCTTTAGAAATAGCAGTGCACATATCGCTAGTACCTGTCTGTATTCTGCTTTAAACCATAGTCATTTCTTAGTCTTTAGAAATGACAATGCATATGTCGAATTCAGTTATTCTCATACTCTACAAGAAGTTGGTATCTAATAGACTTGGGTAATACTGAGAACTGAATAAGTCGATTGCATGCTCCTTTGCAACTTTCAGCATTAAAAAAATATATAAAATTATCAATGTGCCCATAACAGCATTAACGACACATCTTTATCATTTCCATCCGTTATCTACTTCCATCCCGTCAGACAATTCTCCCGATAAAAGTTCAAGCTGCTGTAATCTTAACAATAAGTAAATGTATTATTTTATACTTTAGCCGTGACCACGATCCATGCTTGGTTCCAAATATCGGTAATTAAAACATTGTTAATCGTGATTCTTTACATTACACAATGAGTAACTACTATAAATATATATAATACTATAAGTAGAAGGAAACATATATATGTATTATATATATATATTCATTACTCAAAATACAAGCCTTCCAAGTTGAAGTCTAGGAATTTTGTTTCTTTTTATTACTGGTTTTGACGTGGAGCATCACTGGCACGCCATAAAAGGGACACCAGCATGTATGGTATGACGTCAAACGTCAAACGTCAGATCTCTCTGTAATGACGTCTTGTCTAATATTATATATAAAAATATAATATATCTAACTTCAAGGTCAAGTGAATAAGTCTTAGACTTTTGGTCTCGTTTTGTTACAGGTTTGATGTGAAGCCTCTGGCGCACCGAAAAATAAAACAAGCGTGTATGGCATGACGTCAAACGTCAGATCTCTCTACAGTGACGTCTTTCCATCCCTGCGCCATCACTTTCGAATCTTTATTTATTATTTTTGTATTTATATTAGGTATACATATCTAAAGAAAACTACTTTTTATATTATTAACAAATCTTTACTCTTTTTAATTTATTTCATAACGAATATTTGCCAGAATTGACACATAGTTAATAAACGCCGTAAAAGTTACACAGACGTGTATGCCGTGACGTCAAACGTCAGATCTCTATAATGACGTCTTGTCGTCCTTCCGACACCGCTTTCAAATACTTATTTATGAGATTAGTATTTATGTCAGGTATATATTATAAGAAAAATATATTGTTCACGAATCCCTACGTTTTTATTTCTTTTACCCCATAATTAATTATTGATTTTCGTTATTTATAACTTTTGACAACAAGGGAATGTCTATTGATCAAAGTATTAATGGGAGACAGAAACCAACCGGGGGAAACCAACCAACCTCATGCGGGGGAGATTCGGAACGAAAGGGGGATCGGCAAATATCTCGTAAATTTTTTTCGCAAGAAACAATATTACGAGTAATATAGGTAATATGGTTTAATATGACTATCATCACGGACTTTATAGATTTTATTATATATTTCATTCAAATATATTATATTTTTTATGTGAGAAAAGTAGCGAACGAGCATGCAAAGCACCTGATGTTAAATAGTCGCAGCCCATAGACATCCATGTACAACCACAAACATGGATACGTTGCTACTCCTGAGGACTAAGATGGTCCCCTCGCTTCAAAGTGTAGACGAAAACCGCACCTCTCCGGAAAACACAAGTAATACTTTACGTTGGATCACGAGGGAGGCGGTGGTATCTCCCCGGTTGAACTATAGTAGTCTACTAAAAAAAATAAAGAAACAAAACACTAGACATTTACATCTGGCTGGCGTCCCGTATCGTCGACATTTTTCTGTCGCCCTAATTGAGCCTGTATGCATAGACTGGACAGGTCAAGGGCTAAAGTACGCTGTTATCATACACGTGATAGCAGTAAGAACGGCCAGTTTAACTGGAACTGGATAGCACGAGATATCTCATGTATATGAATTAATATTGTAACTGATACTATATCTACTAATACTGGTTTAGTACTTCCACTAGACCAGGGATCGGTAACTTACGGCTCGCGACCCGCATGCGGCTCTTTGAATGAAAAGTGTTTTTCTCTCCAGTTCCATATACATAAAATATTTTATTATCAAAACCCTTCAAATGTACCCATATTGTTGAGCTATTATTATTATTATTTTATATTATTTTATAACTGAAATATGTTTTCAGCTAAAACAATTCTAAGTTTTTATATAAATACTAGCCGTGTCCGCGACATGGTTCGTTTTTTTTGTATATAGTGTTAGTCAAAGTCGTGTTGATACCTGAACATAAAGACAGACATGAAATTATTAGACATATTTTGGTGGTTTTTAAAATATGTAAAAAATTTCAGATTGCAACTTTTAGGCCTTCCGTCTTAAAGGTTGCCGACCCCTGCACTGGACCCATGAGCGTGATACATTTTGTGTTTTGACGACAAATTGTGATTGGTGTTGTACTTGAGTATGAAGTGATATACTTATGAATGAAGCAAGAATGTTACCTTACACTTCACGTGCAGTGCCGCTAATACAAGCTAGTATTACTATATTTTTCAAAATATACATATTAATATTTAAATTTTAAAATGGTCTCCTGCAAAATCGATTTTTTTAAGAATTCACACTGTCACCGCAAATGGGCGACGTCTTTTCCAGTAAGCGATTAAATATCAACCCTTTCTTACTTAATGCGAGATTCTCATGCAAACATTATCCTCAATGCCACAGGAACGACGCATATTTTACACTAGCTATGCGCAAAGGTTTTATCTGCGTGTAATAAGGGTAGTGACATCATAATATATAACCTCAAAACTTTCTAAATAAATGTCCTATTAAATTAAAAAAATACTGAGTAGTAGTACAATATTGGAGGCGACCATCTTAGTCCTTAAGAGTAGGAACGCATTCGCGCCCATCCTTAAATAGAACTTCTGTTCTATTCTATTCTGTTCTATTTGAGACTGGACGTGGTTGTCCATGGGCAGCAGTGACCACTTAACACCAGATGGCCTGCATGCCCGTTTCTTACTCTTTCGGAATAAAAAAAAAGTATTTCCAGAGATAAGCGCGTTTATAGAAATAAAAAAAAACGATTCTTTCAATAAATAAACAAAGATTAAAAACCTATGTACACTTCTTTCAAACTAAGGAACTAAGTACCAACTTCTACGTCTTCACTTTCAAAGAATACGAGAACCTCATAATACCTCATAAAAGCTTGCATCTCATATTTCCTGCGAAAGCCATGCATTTTTCTAGGATAAAGTTAGCTTTGACTACTTTCCGGGTTTACCTACCAGGCCACTCAGAAAGTTTTGCGAAAAAAATATATATATGGAACCCTGGCTAGTTGTCATTTATTTCGAAGAATCAGTTATTTAAAAGTAAAAACATATTGTTCTAAATTCAAATTCTCCTCTATTTTTGACCAGCGTTATGAAACTATCGCGTGTCGTAGAAAAATGAATCTGTGTCGGGAATATTTTCGTGCAATGATTTTGTAGATTTCAAGTCCAACCTGAAACCTGATGAATCAAACACGACTAAAATTCTATCTGAGCTCGAACGTAGATACGTTGCTACTGCTGAGAACTAAGATGGTCGCATCGCTTCAAAGTGTAGCCGGCGACCGCACCTCTCCAAGCGAAGCAGAAGTAATGCTTTACGGCGGATTATGAGGGTGGCGGTGGTACCTCCCACCTTTACAATGGTGATGATTACAATTTAAAACTTATGTTGGCCCCTACTCGTCTCGGCGGAACAGTGGTGAAGGTCGGAGCTGGGACGGAAGCTGTAGAAGATGCCAAGCGGCACTAATATTTTCCACTTAGCAGTGATTACGTATTTCTTCCATTTGATCCGTAAAATTTAGTTTGGTTAGGACCTTTGGTCCATGGAGTCTAAATACCAAAGAAATTTTCAAACAATTAGTCCCATGACGTCCGTCGTCCGACGTCCATTCACGCTGCTGGCGACAAGAGGGCTGGTTCATACCTCGCGCAGAGAATTGCAATCGATATTCAACGCGGGAATGCGGCTAACGTTCCAAGCTTCATGCCACTCAGGCACGAACACCCTTTAGATTGTTTAATTAGGCTTTTGTTATAGTTTGTTTGAAGTTGTTAATTATTGTGATTACCGTGTAAATGATATGTAATGATATAGAATACATTAAAATGTATTATTTACAAGACACCATGACCCTTACGCTATAATTTACATAATAGGTTTAATTAGAAACAATTTTACCTACCTACTGACGTCAATTCATTAGAACCAGCTTGCCCGTCATAGCCTGAGATCCGATCACATAATTACATCCACCACTTTATAATATTTATAATAAATATAGGAAAAAGCCCAATCTTATTAATAACAATCTTTTTTTTAATTATGATTAAAATAGCGAGATTGAAATCCCTTCAAAATGTGACTTCAAGTGTTTGTAATATAATAAATATATATTTGACAGTAATTAGCATTCTTAAGAGTAGAACATAGAAGGCACTATTTGTTTAAAAACATTTTACTATATAACGGGTACTCACGATTAAAGCTTTCTAATTGCCGATGTTTCGAACTAGCTGCATGGCTCACAGTCACGGCTAAGCTGCGTGGCGGGGGAACTGTTGGCAGGTTCTAGTGATAGATTAATCTATCTACCCTACGCCGTACATTTTTTATGTGAGAACAGCAGCAAACGAGCATGCAATCCACCCGATGTTATGTAGTCGCAGCCCATAGATATCTACGTACAACCACAAACACGACCGAAATCCTATCTGAGCTTCAATGTAGATGCATTGCTACTCCTGATGAATGAGATGTTCTCCTCGCTTCAAAGTGTAGCTGGCAACCGCACCTCTCCAACCAAAACACAAGTAATGTTTTACGGCGGATTATGAGGGCGACGGTGGCACCTCCCCAGTCGAACTATAGTTCTCCCGACTTAATTATAATTAAGACTTAAGATTGATAATTTTAAAAAATGATAAAATCAATAAATCTTTTGTACTTATAAATGACGTCGACTCTTGTAGTATAACCCTGACCGTTACTCAGAACTACCTGGAGATGGAACAGCTAAATTGTGCTCAGAGGTGGTCGGTACGCAAACTCGACTTCCAAGAACATGACGTAGATCTTTGACATGGATACCTACATACAATTAATATTAATGTCAGTCTTTATTTTATATGCAAATGGATTTATGCGCTTGTGGTTAAGATATGCTATACTATGATTTTGTATATCATGTAAGAGTATGTCAGGTAAGAAGATTCTATAGCATGATTAAGGTAATAAGAAAACAAAGACTAGACAAACACCCAGAACATAAACTTAAATGTTAACTTGTCCAGTAGTCAAACCTAGAGCTTTCTTTCTTACGAGTACGTATTGATCGATTGAGCATGCAGGGAATCTGATGTTAAATGGTCTCTGCAGTCCATGAACATCCACGCTATCGATCGATCGAGTATGCAGGGAATCTGATGTTAAATGGTATCTGCAGTCCATGGTCATCCAGGCTATCGATCGATCGAGCGTGCAGAGAATCTAATGCTAAATGGTCTCTGCAGTCCATAGACATCCACGCTATCGATCGATCGAGTATGCAGAGAATCTAATGCTAAATGGTCTCTGCAGTCCATGAACATCCACGCTATCGATCGATCGAGCATGCAGAGAATCTGATGTAAATGATCTCTACAGCTCATGGGCATGTGCACCCAATTTCAAACAGGACTAATCTCTTACCAGAGGTCATGCACGTACGCGGCTAATCGTGATGACGGGTACAGTGACCTTGCTTGTAACTCTAATCGGCAATCTCACCTCCTCAATCGATATATAAGCAAGGTTTTATGGCAGATAAAAGGGCTGCGGTGGTACCACCCTAATTGAACCTTTCTACCACCTTGATACCTACTTAAGAACTTCCTATAGGAACTTAGTATGTAAAAACTGTTGTAAGACACCACTATTCCTGAATAAATCATTATTATTAGCAAGTACCATAAATACACTAATATTATAAACATTTGAAACGTCTCGATTTACTGATTAAACGTAGACATCAATTTATCAACCTAATTGAAACAAACACTACCTCATAATCTAATAGGGCGCCTCACAATATATTAACAATTTACTTAATTTATCTATTAGTGTATGTCATTAATGTCTGTGTACGTAGACGTTACGACTATAAAAATAATTTAAATATTTTTATAGGAACCTGATCTTTTTATATTACACTAAGAACTCGCCCCGGCTTCGCTCACGTAGCAGAGTTGATAGAATACATATATAGATTGAAGATGGGAGAACTATAGTTCGACCGGAGAGGTACCATCACCCTCATAAGCCGCCGTAAAGCATTACTTGTGTTTCGGTTGGAGAGGTGCGGTTGCCTGAGGAGTAACAACGCATCTATGTTCGAGTTCAGATAGGATTTCAGTCATGTTTGTGATTGTACATGGATATCTATGGGCTGCGACTACTTACCATCAGGTGGTTTACATGCTCATTTTCTACTCTTCTTACATAAATATATTGATATATTAATAATTATATTCAAACATTACTTTCCTTGTAAGCGATAATGGTTGCTTCAAATGAACCCATTAATACACATATGAATATTAGGTACACACTTATCTGCAAAGTTAATTAAAATTACAGCTAATTCATAGAAAGTATTACCAAATTATCTTATCATTGCTACAACCGGGTCCAACTTGCGTACGTAGGGTCAATATGCCATACTTCTACATAGAATAAAATAAACTCGATTCCCGCCGTCTACACTAGATACGCCGTCTACACTACGTTAGACATTTCAACCTACGCAACGGATTTTAATGCGGTTTTCATGAGTAAGCGGAGTGATTCAAGCAAATACGTATTATCCGTACATATTCGGGCTACACCCATCGACCATGTTATATCTAAGTGTCACCTCTTCACTCTTACATTGGAACAACTGTAGCATGTCATTTCTTCGATCAATCAATTGAATCCTGTTGTACGACAATCGCCAACCGAATGCCATCTAGTGACGCGTTAACAAATATGAATGTAACGAGAACTGAAATCGTATGATTTTTAACTAATTTTATCGCGGAATATATACATTTTACTATGTACCGGGGACTCACGGTTGACGATTTTTTATTTTTGATTATCGATATTTTGAACCAGTTGCATGGCTCGTGCTCACGGCGAAACTGCACTGCTTCGAAATATCGGTAATCAAAAATAAAAAATCGTTAATCGTGAATACCCGACCCGGTACGTAGAAAAAAAGAACTGAAATCCTATCAAAACTCGTATTTATTGCGACACAATAGTACAGAAAGCTTTTTAAAACTAATAATTATAATAGATACCTAATTTAGAATGTTAGTAATGTTCGTCTATAAAAGACTGGCTTAACAAAAACATGGCTTAAGGCTTACGTGACCTGCCACGCGCTTCATTTTCGATAAAGCAATATGTCAACATGTATTATTTAGTTATTTTAATCATATTATTGACATGACAAATAATTGCCTGTGGGACGTTTACATTTATGAATCAGCCTTGGGTATATACTATTGTGGTTAATAAATAGGCGTAGGAAACTACACTGTTATATTACTTTGTCTAAGTTATTGTACATAAAAGGATTTATGAAATAAATACATATTTTAAAATAGGTATATATTAATACTTGCTTAGTATTGAAGATAAATTTAAGAGAATTATTTAAGAAACGCTTTGTATTATTTTTCGTTTTTATGTTATGAAACAAATACACATTATTGGAGGCGACCATCTTAATCCTCAAGAGTAGGTACGCATCCGCGTCCATCCTTAAATAAAACTTCTGTTCCGTTTTGAGATTGGACGTGGTTATCCATGGGCTGCAGTGACCACTTAACATCAGGTGGCCTGCATGCCCGTTTCTTACTC
>DWON01011327.1:0-10244 GCA_018251015.1 Phocides pigmalion okeechobee
CCCCCGAGTTCAGGCCGGGGAAAAGAGAGTATACCGCGAGCCCCGTTTCCCCCGCCTATAAAGGCTGGGAAATCCCTCGATGATGATGATGACACTATTAAGCGGTAAAAATTTATAAAATACAACAGAATTGAACCTGCCCGAAACCTGCTTTTTTAAAATACTTTTAAAACTGGGAATCGAACCCGAGACCTTTATATGACCGACAGGTGTAAACACTGAGCCACAGAGGTCGTTAACATATACCGTTATCCCTCTAATACACACTAATAAGGCAGCATCTTCATACTTTATACGCTATCTTTGTACTAATCAATTACACATTCTCGATCAATCATTTCAATATAACGCGTGTAGCAGTCTTTATTACTTGGAGACAGAATTGAGAATACATTAGCTCAAGGGTCTGGTTAAATTGGACGTACACACCCATGCAACATAGTTGTATGTAACGCCGTTTAGCGCTATTCACTGCGAGGACCGCACGCAATTTACTTCTACAAAATGTCAAATTTGACAACGTTGATCTTTGACCTTCTTGAAATCTCTTAAACACCGAGACCGACGTGCAGGACATTTAACTATGTAACGTAAATAAAACTCTTAAAGAGATAGTTGAAGATTCTACGTATTTATACGTGAAGCAAGAACTTTGTACCCTTTTGTGAACTTCTTGATAATTACGTGGAAGTACGAATACAAAATTTGACACAGTTAAAATTTATACAGAGAAATAGTGCCGAATGTACGAATAAAGTAGCTACAGATGTGTTTATAATATAATTTCAATAATAAAAAACACCTTACCACTAAAGATCCAAAGATTCGAGCCAAATCTAAAATAACAAAATAATATCTCCTTGAAACAACCGTCATCTCTCTTTTAAATTCCATATTCAAAGTTTACAAGCCGAAAGTATCTTCACTCGGTGTGGCCAACACGAAAGATATTTTCATATAATATACATTAGAAATATTTTAAAATAATAAAAAAATACACACATTACTACGCATTTAATACTGTCAATGTCAAACACAATAGTTTTTAGTAATTAAAGAATCATATGTCATATTGACACAATGAGTTTCCAGTGGTGACCTACGTTTTCAAATGTTTTTGAAAAAAAAAAGTGAAGTTTGGTCACATACCGATTATAATTAATCTTTGTACATTTTCAAACCTTGGGACCAACGATACATATGTTTATATCTGTTCTCTTCATACAATATATTAGTTCACACAATCTCATAACGATCATCAAACTTGAGCGTTAGATCAACCACCTGACGAAACCGTTGACCTCTCGTGACTTTGCCCGACCCAATTTCGACCATCAATTATTGCTATAAAACTTAATTATATTGTTCGTTAGGTGTTTGTTTCAAAAGAATTATTTATTGGTTAAAAGTTATTTGCGATGCTTGTAAAAGAGATACCCATGCGCTATAAGCGAATCCAATTGAGCATTGCAAAGGAAATGCTAAGCGGGTGCTAAGTACACAATATATATTTTATTCTAGCATTAACCTGCGATTTTGCTCGCGAAGTATAAACTTAGATGCTTTTATAAATAGTAGGGATAAGTGATTTGAACATATTGGTTATAAAGTTGATTATCTTAACTATGATTATTTTAGGTCATTGCTCAGTTCCTAGATTATATAGCGTGATAATACGTAGCCTATGACGAGAACAGAGGTATAGATGTTTTGTGTACAAATTTGAGGTAGATTAAATCTATAGTTTTCAAGTTAAAGGAACACAAACATACAAATAAACAGACAACGTTTCACGTTTATGTAATATTAAGTAAATAATTAGGCTAAAGAATATTATGATAATACTTGTAGCATTATTTAATTGTTGCAATTATTTACTGATTTTAATAATAATGTACAACGTTGAACAGTTTCCTGTGAACATTTCCTTCTATTTCTCTCACCGACGGCTAAACAACGTCTTATTAAGACAAACCTATATCCAGCAGTAGATTGTAATATATAAGAAAACACACGCCAAATAATTCCATGCCAGAATTCGCTGTCGAAACGCTGACATATTCTTTCGTTTACGTTGATTGAACAGTATCTTAGTAAACCAATTTAAATTAACGTAATCTGTCGCCTTTATAGAAATTATCAAATAAAATCCAGTTGTTGGATTTGAGGCCCAGGAAACATCTTAAGTCCTTTGGTATTTTTTTCTTAGATTTACCTGTACCGTTTACTTAAAAGTTATTATTATGGTAGCTTATATCAATAAAAGTATCAATTCTCGAATGTGTGAACGTTCGTGGTCATATTTTGTTAGTACTTCCGTATTTGGATGCTAAAGAATTAGAATTAGTCAGTTGTAATCATTATTAGTCCAAATACATGTACCGCCCGAGAACTCCGGTGGGAACTCCCCTTTGCAACAGTGGGTGAGGGCCATGATGGATGAACTAGGGTACAACGCCAAATACAGGCCTAGGTAAACGGGGTTTACCTCGAGGATCGTATTCACCCACCCAAAGAGGCTAGGACCCCGACGATGATGATGATGACCAAATTTCCAGCTGAAACAATATCGCCGATTTCGATGTGATCTGTTTCCGGGATTCGAATTGTGCACTGTGTAAAAACTGCACCAAAATCGTATTAGCTTTTTCAGGATTAACGCACACAAACGCACAGTCAAACAGACAAATTTCTAACAACTACCGTTTTGGGTTCTATGGAGGAAGTAAAAGGCCTTAATAATAGATTTTCCCGTAAACCTCCCATGTACAAACATCCATCAGTTACAATTTTAATATCTGTATAGATAGATAACCCTGATATGAGAAAATTAAACGGTCAATAATAGACGTGTCACGAACTAAAAATATTTTAGTGGCTAACGGTCACCGCCTCTGTTCTCATAGTAATGAATAAAACAGCAAGCATTAACCTTTCGAACTCTCATCACACTCAACAGTGCGTTAACCGATTATACAATAGACGAATGCCATCATATGTAATTCTTTTGCAAATCTATATCGACCGCGATGCGACGACAATCTTAAAACCTTCATTTGTCAGGAGTCTCTAAACCACAATTCTAAAAAAGGCGGTCTTTAAACTTTTAATCGATACTAACTTTTTAAATATAGAACGTGATACTGTTAGGGCATGTTTTAAATAAATTAATATTGCAACAAATATTATAAAGGTACTATGAATTTTCACAAACAAACTACACTAATCGCGTTTAATAAAAAATGGAAAAATATCTCAAATGTCACACTATCGTCGAAAAGATATATATAACAGGTTATATTTGACACATACTATAATTTGACTGGGAAGGTACCATTGCCAACCTCATATCTTTTTTTATTATCAACCGAGAAACTTTCGTGTTATCAGTCTTCAGGAGTAGCAACACATCTACGCACGACTTCAGACAGGACTTTAGCCCTGGTTTATGTTAGATGTGAACGTTCATGGGCTGCACAAACCATTTAACATGAAGTGGGCTGCACATAGACACACATGCCATCACAGACGGAACTCACCCTGTTAGCTACTCTCTACTTTCATATACTACTTCTCTAATAAAAATTCTCGATTACTGCATCTATGACATAAAATAATCAATAAAAAATCCAACGAAATATTTTTAGAATTAATTAACCCAGAAAGGTTAACCTTTTAAGAGCTGGTCACATCTGAAGTCACGGAAACTGATTATACAATGAAGTGGTGACATCACTACTGAATAATTTTATAAAATTATTAAAATCATATGACACTTCTCATTAAAAATTTTAATCTGTGAATCGATTTATAAATCCATAAATCGAATCCCTCGTGTGTCATTTGTGATTAATTTATTAGACGGTTTCCAAGGTAGACATGTCATCTGAATTTGAACTATTTGATCGATATTCTATGTATATTTGATGATATTAAACTTATTTTTTCTACAAATTAAAAATCCTTATAAGGGGCTTTTAAATTACCTGTATTATTTTTTTTTATTGTGAAAGAGTAAGGGCATAATATAGGGTATAAACGGGCATGCAGACCATGTTAAGTGGTCACTGCAGCCCATGGACAACCACGTTCAATCTCAAATAGAACAGAAGTTCTATTTAAGGATGAACGCGTACGCGTTGCTACTGTCGAGGACTAAAATGGTCGTCTCCAATAATGTGTATCCGGTAACCACACCTCCCCAACCCAAACACAATACATGAAGAACATGTTGCTTTACGGCGGGTTATGGGGATGGCGGCGGTGCCGCCTCGGGCGAACTCTAACGGCTCTACCACCTTTAAATACAATACAAATGAATAAAAAATATTACTATCTCTTTTATTCATATCCTTATATTAACTGGTAGGTATAAAGTACACATAAATTAACAAAATAATATGTTGTTATAACTATTTTAATTATAGTAATAACAGATAGTAACAATATGTTACACTATTGTCTTAAAAATGACATTATATTAATTTATTTACACACCAACAACATTACGCACACGTCTTAACAGTCGTGCTTTTAGGTAATAGGGGATCACCGTCACGTATCCATGAAAGTTAAAAAAAATCTTCAGCAATACTACAGAGTATTGAGACTTAAATTAAAATAAAACAGACGTTAAAAGTAATAGATATAAAATAAAAATACATTTTTTCTTAGATACTAAATTATTTTATTTCATGATCGGAGTGAGGAAGTTTCCTCTACGTTGGTGATCATTCAACATAAATTAATAATGTAGATATAAATAAATGTTTTTTGCAATTAATAATGATGTATGCAAGTTGATTTAAACATTTGACATAGATAAATGTAATTGGACATTGCTTAAAATTCCAACTAACGTTTCGAAATTTTACAGGTTATCAATTTTCTCAAATGTTAACACTCATTAAATTTGATGTTTTGGATGTAAAATAAAAGATTCTGTTCATTATTATAAGACCAATAAGTAATAACTCATTAGTTCCAACAAAATTGTTCAATTCTTTGCAAACTTTGCATAGCACAATCAAATTATCTCATTATGCCAGTATTTTAAGAGAAAACAAGTCTGTCACCGTCATTCGATTTAGAAGCATCCGTAAATTCAGTTTCATTAAATTTTAAATCAGGCGAATCATACGAATCAGTTGCCGTATTATTTTCGTACACTTCTGTCGCCTCCGCAACAGTATCTTCCTCATCGTCTCCTCCCATCCTGTAGAGGAACCCGTACTGTGGGACGACGACGAGACGCGTGTCAATATCGCCGCACGTTTTATCCAACTCCGACCTAAAGTCCATCTTGTAGGGGATCACTATATTCAGCTTACCTTGGTCGTACGACCACGTCGCCTCGTAGATCTTCAACATGTCCGGCAGTATTCTCATGTCGACGAACACCTCCGCACGGCGTGTCAACTGTTGCGCTGACATGTAAAGCACTCTATGTTTTATCTTCACCGAAATGCGGTCGACACTACACTGCGGTAGCATGTACACGAGCTTGTATCCTTCCTCGTCGTAAACTTCGCGAACATTACAATTTGCGTTGGCTCTGCAAAACCCTTGGAGATATCTATCGGCCGCAATCACGTGTGTAGCTAGCCTGTCGAAGCGGCGGTCGTGTTTCGTATAGTGCCAGCGTCTCAATCGACCGGAGTACCGATAACCATTATGGCGACTCCAGTAACAATCGCCGAGACCCACGAGAATTAATACTAGCAACAAACGATACATCTTGCCGGGATTTTCATTGGGAATAAAGACAGTGTCAACCTCATTACACATAAATAGCTGGAGATAAGCTTAAGCGCAATTTACATGTAGCGTCCAATCACGTCTAATATTATCATTTTAATACATAGATATAAACTGGTCTTTGCATAAGTGTAGGTTGTTTTTAACCGCGTAATTAATTTCCCTTTATTAAACATACAAATGAAGCGACCATTTTAGTCTTCAAGGGTAGCAACACAACTACTAATTTAATTCACAAACAACCATCATGTCAGTTCTGTTTTGAGGTTATTTGTGGATATCAATAATCTGCAGTGACTATATAATGTAAGGTAGTATGTGTGCTCGTTAGTTAAGCCTCACATTAAAAAAAACGCAAAAAGACCGATACATGTAGAAACTTCTTTATCTTGGAGCTGATACTGCCATCTAGTGGCACACAATGATAACTAATCTTGCACTTTATAGACAGAACTATAATATAATCTATATATACAAATAATATAATCGTAACTGATCACTGTCTGTACATGGAAGATATACATATATACATATATGCGCAAAACCATGAAAAAAGCCTTTATTGACGTAGTAGAACATAAAACAATAATTATAAGATTTTTTGTATTCGTCTACGCATTTGGGTGCGTTAATCTCAAAAATGACTTAGCTGATTTAGATGTGGTTTTCACTAAGTTATTGCAGTAAGCTTCCATAACATTTAGCGTTCCAGTTCAGACGCTCTACAAAAAAGTTATCAATTTGAAAGTTAGCATTGTGAGTACATACATGAGATTCTCTTGCTGTAAGAAAATCGGAAAAACCTCGAAAATTTAAGTCCACGACAACGAAGTTGTGGCTTGTATTTAATATGCACATACAATAACACCTCTAAATCCTTCCTCTTAATTGGCAAAACGGCACTGTTATCAATATTTCAGTGTTAGTAACTAATGATGTGGTTTGTTTAATCTATATCGCTCGTTAAGAAACACACTTCACGAGTTTTTTTGTGAGAGTAGCAAATGAGCACGTAACAGGAGGCTTGCATGCTCGCTTGCTGCTGCATTTTGAGTAAGAGCAACTCATGCAGATCCACATACAACCTTAACAAGATTGAAGTTCTTAGATGCGAAGTACGTAGATGCGTAGTACTAAGATGGCCTGGATTTTAAGTGTAACTGGCAACCGTTTCTCACTAATTGAAACAGAAGAGCTGCTTTACGGCGGATTATAAGGACGACGGTGGTACCACCGTGATCGTACCATATTTCTATCACCTATACACCTATATATTACCCATTTTGCTATATAACGTGTATTCACGATTAACGATTTTTTTATGTGAGAAGAGTAGTAAACGACCCGATGTTAAGTAATCGCAGATATTCACGTACAACCACAAACACGAAATTCTATCTGAGCTCAAACGTAGATACGTTGCTTCTCCTGACGACTAAGATGGTCGCCTCGCTTTAAAGCGTAGCCGGCAGCCGCACCTCTCCAACCGAAACACAACGAATGCATTACGGCAGATTTTGAAGGTGGATTATACATTTCCGATGTTTCAGTTAGTAAACTTAATATTAAAAAAAATATATGCCAGTATTTACAAATTATTTTATTTAAATTTAATTAATTATTTGGGAACATTGGGAGACCGAAATTTGAGATGTATAAATGTCAACATACATAAATATTAAATTTAATATCTCTTAAAATTAATATCGAATCAAAAAGTGAAAGGCCTTCGTCCTCTTTACTTCTGTCATTGCGATTGTACTGATGTGGAAATCATAAAAAATCCACTCCTCCTAGAGCCAGGACGAAGGGATATGTCAGACTTTACTGACTAAACTACACCCTGTTCCTGCTCAACCCTTAAGTTCTAGGGGTCACGTGATCCTGACCAGACGGCTACCACGGAAATCTTACCATCTACTTAGATTATTATTTAATAATCGATAATGTTACTTAAGTCATTGACATCACGATTTGAAATATACCTATCACGAGAATAAAACGGGAATGTTTGAAACTACACTAAAGTTAAATATAAAAGGTTATTGTCAATAACTAGGGTTATCATGCAATAATTTTGCATGATAACAACTGCTGGTTTATGGTCGAGAGTGGTTTGCGGAGGAAATCTTATTAAATAAAAGCCACATGAACCAGCACGTAATCAGAAAAGAAACGTTGTAAGTCCGAGATTGAGCTATCTGAGGTTATCTTTAATTATACCTACTATAAACTTATTTAAATTGTCACTTTGCGTCCGTTAATCGAGCCAACATGTACCGTTTGTTTCTAGTATTTGTTATTTTAAATTCTGTTTATTCCGCCGATTTTGTAACAAGAGCATTATGTCGGAGCGACATGTCTCGGTACTGCCGACCGAGTAAAGCCCGCCATTACGGCCCTCCTCACAACTATTACCATGGAAACGTTCAAGGTACAGAAACTGTGACGCCGTCCACACCCACCGTGCAACCTGGAAGCACTTTCGAAAGCCTCGCCCAAAATCTCGCTGCAGCAGAGGTGGCTGTACGAAAAAACTGTCCGGACAACACTAACGTAGAAATCAGAGAAGTGTTCGGTGCGGATTCTTATATCATTAAATATACTCTACCTGGCTTCAAAGAAACTGATATCAACGTTAGAATAAAGCATAGAGTAATTTCCGTAACTGCTCAGCACGCCGATATAACGTGGTTTGAAGATTTAAGAATTTTACCAAGCGTTGTTAACACTAAGTTGGCTTATTGGGTTTTAGAAAATAACTACTTAAAGGTCCTGATACCATACAATGTGACATTCGCAAAAGAGACAGTATCTAAATGTGGAGATGTTAATGATTCAACCATAAACGTTCCTTCGAAGAATTCTAATGCTTTCGACTACCGTTTTAACACAGATAAACCAAGTACTGCACAGAAAAATGTCGAAACTGCAACACCACAAGCTACTATGGAAACTAAGAATAATGTGAACTCGGATACGATTTCCGTAGATGACGCGATGTCCATTATGTTTCCATCTTATATGGATGTTAAATAATTAATGACGGAAATGGACGACAAGAATGACGTAGAATCAAAATCGTCATTAACGAATGTCAAAACAATTTAGTATCATCAGACATCAGTATCACAAGACATCAGTCATCTGACATCGAAGACATCAGAAGATTATTAATGGGATAAAGTTTACGTAAATAATTTTTTTTAAAAGGTTAAATAGTTCATGCCAAAATAATTATATAATTTTAATTCTTCTCGTAATTTGTTTTATTTTTCGTCTTCTATCATCTTTCCTTTGATTGCATTATTAGTATTATTTCATAATATTCCTTTAGTTGTGTATATTTCAAACTTTTTACTACCTGTGTTGACAGTGTAGTGCCATCTATGGCTCACCTTTGGAATTTTTGTCAATGAAACAACGTCCACCACACATGACGTTCATTTGTTTTTAGTATCCTCATATTACGACAGATGTCGTTGTTTACATATAATATATAAGGGTTTTTTCTCGTTTCGTTTCAAAATAAGTAATTTCGAGAGTATGAAAAAAAAGGAATTTCGGATGAATTACGTAGATTGGTCAACTGAGTACATGTAACTAAGTTTACCAACAACAACAGGCAAAACAGAATAGATATCTAAATTCATGAAAGAGTGAAAGAAGTAGATGAAAGTACCTTAAAGATACTTTAGTATGAAATCGCAAACTCGTACATTTACAAATTAACGAAGGTGGGAGAAATATAGTTCGACCGGGGAGGTACCACCGCCGCCCTCATAAGCCATCATAAAGCATAGTTAGGAGTAGCACCGTATCTACATTGAAGCTCAGATAGGATTTCGGTCGTGTTTGTGATTGTACGTGGATGTCTAAGGGCTGCGACTACTTAACATCAGGTGGTTTGATGCTCGTTTTCTGCTCTTGTCACATAAAAAAAATAGGATATCATTTTATGTACCTGAGCAGGAATCGAACCCGAAACCCAATATATCATACAAAAGTACGTAACTTAAAGTTTTGAAAAATACCTACATGTTTACAGAGAGATTATTTTAATATGATTTATTACTGAGGCTACGTACTGCAATCGAGCGGACATTGCATAAAGCGCAATCATTGCCATGGCTAGTGATATCATGTAAACGCTGCCCATTATCATCCATTTGTCAATTATCCATTCCTAGGTTTTATTATGCAACTAACAGCAGCATCCGTTCCAGAATATTCTTTATAAGATATATGCGATTTCTCGTATTTTAACTTACTTCTTCTAAATACAGTCGACTCTCGTTAATTCGAAACTCGAGGGACTCTTAAATTATTACGAATTATCGAGTGTTTGAAATATCAAATGGTTCGAAATTTGTGAGAGAAAATAAATAATACTTCGAATTATTAAGTGTTCATATTCATAAAATGTGAATTAATTATTTTTTCCAAAGAACTCTGTTATACTGGTTTGCTTCAAAGCACATTGCTGC
>DWON01011328.1:0-10244 GCA_018251015.1 Phocides pigmalion okeechobee
GCCACCTGATGTTAAGTGGTCACCGCAGCCCATGGACAACCACGTCCAATCTCAAATAGAACAGAAGTTCTATTTAAAGATGGACGCGGATGCGTTCCTCTCTTGATGACTAAAATGGTCACCTCCATTAATGTGCATCCGGCAACCATATCTTCCCAACCGAAACACAATACATGAAGAATATATTGCTTTACGGCGGGCTATGAGGGCGGCGGTGGTACCGCCCCGCGCTAGATCTAACGGCTCTACCACCTTTAAGATCCTGATATTTATTTACTTCAAGTATTTTTATTTTCATAATGGAGCATGAAGCAACTTTTGTGCTTTAATTGGAAAGATGTGATTGCTACGCTTAAAATCCTCTTAGTCCCCAAGAGTAACAACGCAACTATGTACAGCCTCCAATGCAACTTCAATGTATTTGTGGTTAAATATGTATATGCATGGACAGCAATACCAACTTAACATCAGACGGGTTGCATTTTTTACTCTCTTCTTACATAAAAAAGAAATAAGTAAACTTATTAATAACGCAGATGAACTTCTGTAAAAAGGGGCGGTCACTTGCAACATCAGAAGACTAATTTGTCCCGTTTTTGAAATATTCTATAGCATAGTAGCATGGCATTCTGAGGATGAAAGAGGAAATTCTGTCGACATTTTAACATACGACCTACTATATTCGGAAATCAGATGCAATTTCTGAGGGAAATCATCCATTATTTATTAAGGAAAGATTGATACAGGCTGTAATATATCAAGAAAGTATATTACTATAGCAGAAACCGGTAAAAAAGCTTATCACAAATAACTTGCAGATACATATTACAGATGAATGATACAAACTTTTGTATTCGATTTCAACAGGTTATTAAACTTATTGTGTTAGGAGGGGAATTTATGAATAAGGTGTAGGTATTTCTTATTCATAAATTTAAAGCTTATTCATAAATCAGGACGATATGCTTTAGTAATCTGGATGGACTTTCGAGAAAGTACATATGAAAGAAGAAAGTGGCAGGTACCTTCAGTTTCACAATTGTAAGGTAGGAGGTGGTTATTTAACGAAAGGAGAACTATAGTTCCACCGGGGAGGTACCACCGCCACTCTCATAATCCGCCATAAAAATTACTTGTGTTTTGGTTGGAGAGGTACGGTTGCCGGCTACACTTTTAGGCGAGGCGAACATCTTAGTCCTCAGGAGTAGCAACGTTCGAGTTCAGCTAGGATTTCGGTATCAGGTAGTTTGCATGCTCGTTTATAATTTTCCCAGATAAAAAAGGTGGTGAACAAGTTCTACACATTAAAATTGACACATCTACATATAATAAAATTAATATATTTAACGTCTGTAACAAGCAAACCGAAACATAAAATTGCTTCACCTGGATCATGAAGGCAGCGGTGGTATCCTTCTGTCAAGTTTCGGTCCAACCGTCTATATTAGTGTATTTTTATTTTGCATTAAAATGAAAAAATAGTTCGACCGAGGATGTACGACCATTGCGCTCGTAATCGACTGTAATGTAGTTCTTGTGTTTCCGTTGGAGAGTTCCGATCGATGGCTACACTTGCAAGCGAAGCTACAATCTCAGTCCTCAGGACTAACAACGTCAAATACGACGTTAGCAGGACTTTAGTCTTGTTTGATATTAGACATAGATGTGCTATAAAAACCAATTACCATCAAACAATCTGCATGCTCAGTTGGCAAAAACAAACAAATCTTGGTGTAGAACAAAAAAAACACATAGAAACAAAGCCACGCTCATGTCGTTTCTAGTCAGAGCGTAGATCGGTAAAGTATTTACCGTTTGGCAAGTGGGCGAAACGTATTAAACATCTTTGATACATTCTCGCGCCGATAAATATAATATTATGTTCTAAATATAACAACAGTTATTACGTACTTCTGTAGTTTAAGGGCGAGAAAGACGTCACAATGAAAATGACGCTATCCATGAATGATTCGTGCACCAAACTTAAAGATAATTATTATTCGGCTGCGAAGGACCATGACCGAGAGGAAAAAGTTTTTCTTCAATGGAGAAACCCGTAATAAGCGGTACGTGTTTCACAGGTGATGAAAATCGAGTTCAACCGTGGAGGTACCTAGGAGGTAGGTTGGAGAGTCGCGGTTGCCGGCGACACTTTGAAACGAGGCGACCATCTTAGCCCTCAGGATTAACAACATATCTACGTTCGAGCTCAGATAGGATTTCAGTCGTGATTGTTGGTTGTACTTGGATGTCTATGGACTGCGAGTATTAACTTCAGGTGGTTTGCATGCTCATTTGCTACTCTACTCACATTAAAAAACTACAAATTTGAGCACTAACACGAACATGATATTCAGTTTGCCAGTCTCCGTTGTTTTTCATTGCAAAGCTGGTTCCACTGCAAATATCAGAACTAGAGTAAGTTCATAAATCATTTTGAGCTAACTTGTTAACTAGGTCATGTGCTTATAATTCTTTCCACTATTCAGACGTATTTTAAAATCAAATTCGGCGCTGTATCTGGGCCATGGACTCTGAAAAATGTTCTGCTATTCTTCTTTTTAGGGTTCCGTACCTCGAAAGGAAAAAAATGGAACCTTTATAAAAAAAAATCGAATCCATTATGAAAAGCGAATCCAAACCTACAGGGTACTTTCCGTGAACTCAAAATCTTGACATTTGGTATGAAGCGACGTCTCATAGCACAGGTAAAGGAAATATTGCGGAAACGGTAAGGTTTTAGTTACATCATATAATAAAAATATTTTACGGAACCCTCGTGCGCGAGTCCGACTCGCACTCTGCCGGTTTTTTATTTTGAATTTTGGCTCCAATCCATTACTGGATACGAGACCCTCCCAGTTGAAATTTTGGAAAAAACTATAGAAACACGAAACGAACTAGCACTCCCGGATGAAAGTTTTTTAAGAAAATAAATTAAATGGTGATTGGCATCACGAACAATTGTGATATATTTACGAACATAACTTCGAAAATTTTGAAATTCCTTCCAAAGATTCCAACTCTGCAGACCTTGCGTGTGAGAAACCACAAGCTTACCACCATGTTACTACTATGTCTAGAAAATATAAAATACTCTAGAAAACTCCTGATATGGAAATACCACTACACCACAAGGCTACCTTACGATCCTTCAAAGTAGACAGTATATAATAGAAAACTTCACCATATTCTTCACCTCAATAACAAGAATGACCTTTTGTTTCTAAAAATGAGAATTGAAATGCCAAAAATGAGCGCTTATTTCATTCCAACGTATAATAAAATAAATAATGCTAACACATACAGACTCAAAATAAATAGAGCGTAATTTTCTTTACCGAATATCTGAGGACACACATCCTTAATTGAACTCACGGAATTAGAAATAGCTGGAAATCTGGGACGAAACACCTGGCTACTACCCACGCAAAAATAATCTAGAACAAATCCTACGATTTACACCTAGTTACAATATATGGAATGACATTAACGTTATATCATTTGACACTGGACATATTGTTTGTTCTCTATTCATATATTCTTTACGAAGTTGGACTAAGCGATAAGACCAACGGGCGATGTGATAAAATGTCACCATAGCTTGGATATTCGCATTTGGACTTCATTTTAAATGGTCACTACTAATAGACATCCACATCTAACATAAAACAGTGCTCTTGTCCCCATTTATCTGTCCTTCGGCCTTTGCGTGTCCACTGCTGGACATAGGCCTTCCCCAGGAGCCGCCACCCTGACCGGTTCTGTGCCCTCTGCATGCAGCGCTTACCCGCTTACCGTACCCGTTACCTTTATCAGATCGTCGGTCCACCTGATTGGGAGGGACTCCTGTCCTATCCGAGGTAATTTCAAATGTAAATTATATCAATATAGCGGTTAATCGTTGTATTCAAAGGGTACAGGGCTGGCAAGGGGACAGGCGCCATCTAGGAGAGGCCTGTGTTGAGTAGACGCGTAAAGGCGAGACGCGTAAAGGTGATGAATGGATAGAAGGTATTTACATATATTGAATGAATGTCAACATTTCATGTCCAAAGTTGGGAGGACTACAATTCGATCGGGGAGGTACCACCGACGCCATCGTAATCCACCGTAAAGCATTACTTGTGTTTCGGTTGGAGAGGTGCGGTTGCCGCCTACACTTTAAAGTGTAGAGACCATCTTAATCCTTAGGAGTGGCAACGTATCTACGTTCGAGCTCAGATAGGATTTCAGTCGTGTTTATGGTTATAAGTGTATGTCTATGGGCTGCGACTGCTTATCATCAGGTGGTTAATAGTCATTTGCTACTCTTCTCATATAAAAAATGTAAATACAGTTCAATCAACTTTGAACGCAATGTTGGATTAGGTGTACCAGGAAAAGCAAACTAGCGCAAAAATCTCCCGGAAAAATCTATTTATAAATGTTACTCCTAAGAAGTATTCAGACATCCTCAACCGAAATATAAAATCGCTTCACGATGGATTATGTGATGAGGCTACACGTTAAAATGTAGTCACTGTTGTCTAGATACTTGTAACATTTGAGGAGTCTACGATTTTAAACTAATGTTATCGCGGAATTTATACATTATGTAATAAAATAGGTACTCACAATTAACGTTATTATTTGAGGAGTCGCCAATCCATCATCTTTGAAAGAAACATCTTCTTGAACCTTTTGCCTTTAAATATACCATTGCTTGATAAAGATGTCTCCTCATAACAAGTCTTGGAACATGGTTGTCCATCACAATGTGCTAATGCGTATTACTGAAGATAGAGGTTAGTAGTCAACCCATCTATCAGATTTTTATACTATTACTATGTAACAGGTACACACTATTAACAATTTTAAATTGTCGATATTTCGAGCGAATTGTTTGGCTTATGGTTACGACTAAACTCTTGCAACCAGTTAAAAATATCAGAAATTAATAATCATTCATCGTGACTACACGTTAGATAGAAAAATGTATGAATTAAACGCAATAATATAATTTTAAAACCGTTTTTCAGATGTTTTCAAACCACCTCTAAAGCCTCAGACTTCGTATTGAATCGCAGTTTTCTTATCTGGATCTCTATAATACTCACTCCTAGATCGAGTAAGATCGATCAACATATGTATAGAATTTATTGCCTATCCTTGAAACTATTCTATAGAATTACTTAATTAGACAATGAAACTAGTATTATCAGAGCGTGAAACAATAGAATGGTCTCAAATAACACCTATTTAGTATGCTCAATTATGCACAAAATTATTTTATATAGCTTGTAAGTAATAATATATAAATAGTAATATCTATGAACCTCTTTCAACATTACAGAGAAAATAAAATATATATATTTGATAAATAAGGTTCAGGAATTGCTTATAATAGTTGCTTCATAGCACTCAGTGTGAAATGTCACTGTTCACAAGCAAAAGAAACATATTATGATAATTAATTGTAAAGAACTTTACCATAAGATGTGTCAGAAAAAATATTTTTTTATCATTTATGTTGCCTTACAACCTATGGAAAATAAGTATGAAGCTCTACTAATAAATATCTTTCTAGAACAAACGAATGCTTTTGATAAGATTCCAACAACGATCATCAATCTTGCGGCCGTATTCTACGTGATTTAGTCTGATAATCATATCAGTTTTGCAAATGTTATTAAGCTATAAGCGATTTTATCGTATTTGAAGGCGTAATTTTCGCACACAATAAGACAAGAACCGGAGTTTGCCAAGGCATATGCCTTTGACCCCTGATCTTTAACATCTTTCGTAACACCCACACTAACTCACCAATGGAACGATCTAGATCAGAGTAACCTAATACAGCTCATTTAATGGTTGATCGATTATCTTCTTTAATAGGTTAGATGGAAAGTTCAATGATATAGTGATATATGTAGTCTTTAACGTTGATATCCTAAAAACGTGTATCATAAATTTATAATATATTTCTGTTCAATCAATGTTAAACTGTTCCTGCAACCGAAGACTGACGTAGCTTACTGCTCTGAAGTAGGTATAAATCTCTTATCTATTATAAGTACCTTATTTATTCCATTTATATATTATATGGGAGAAAAGTAACCAGAGATGATATAGACCAACTGATGTTAAGTAGTCCTTGTAGCCTAGAGATATCCACAGCCTCAAACAGAACTGAAGTCTATTTGAGGTCGTACATATATGCGACGCTATTCTCAAGGACTAAGATGGTGGCCTCGTGAGTAGTTGTATTTGTAACCACACTTCAAACGTAATACAAGAACTGCTTAACGATTGATTATGAGAACGGTGGTGGTACTTTCTCCGTCTAACTGTAGTTCTGCCACTAATCAAATGAAAAATAATGAAGAGACTAAGGATACAAAAGGAATGGATAATGAAAAGATTAGAAAATGAAAATTAAAACTAGTTTTGTGGTCAATAAAAAATCAAGAGTAAGTAGAAACATTAGATTCAAAAACTACAGTCTCGAAGTGTACAAACTAAATAGTGTTAAAGTTTCTCAAAATTATTATTCAATGAATTTATCACGAATCTTGTCCTTTTGATAGTCAGCTTGACGACGGTAAAATTAATATTGAACTAACCTCGAGTCAAGTCAAAGCAAAGTTGAAGTAAGTTAACATTCAAAGTTAAACTGAGGGCAAAACAATCTTCCATTAAAGTGAAAAGTTAAACATTGAATTGAGATCATTTTGCTATTCGTAAAATATTCCTATTATGCTAACTTTCGTTTTAGATAAATTCGATAAAATTTTATTTGCATAAAAATATAATGGCACTTATAACATATATAAAAACTGTATTTTGAATATATTTCATATTCAAAATGGCGTGCGACTTTGAAGTTTCCTCCAAATATATATTTTAACAAAGTTACTGTATGTACTATATACTATATATATAGTATGTTTATATTTATAACATGTTAAGTTAAATATTACAGAGGAAAATTGAACGAGTTGTAGAAAATTCGTTCTTAAAACTTATGTAATAATATACCAACAGCACACTTACACTTTTTTCATTCCTCAACAATGTATGTGACGTAATAGCCTACTTTTAGCATAATTCTATATACATAAATGAGTATATAGAATTATATAATGGTATTTATAAATTTCATTCTTTTACGATTAGGTGCAAAAGTTTATTAATGTCATGTTAAATTTGTGTACATATGGCTTTCGACATCTTCGGTTAATGTACACATTATATTTCTAACTTCATCCGATTGTTTTTGTCTACGTTTATCAGTTAATCTTTTCCTAATCGGGTATTAAACGTAGAATTCTCAAAATACTGACGATAACATCTTCACATGTTGAGGAAATATGATTTTATGTAAGTAACAAATAGTGCAAAGTTTAGTGCGTAAAAATACAGTTAGTGTGGTGTGTCGTGAACCCAAAAAAGAAAAACTAACTCGACTTAGGGTAGATCGATTAATCCACCATTAGAATCTGTCAACAGTTTTCCCTGCCACCGCAGTTTTGCTGTGACCACGAGCGATGAAACTGTTTCGAAACATCGATAATTAAGAATAAAAAATTGACAGTCGTGAGTGCCCGGTACAGCAAAATCTTGAGGAAATGTTATTCAAAAAACTATTAACAGCAGAGTTATGAAACATCCCAGTTGGATTAAAATGGTCGTGTTCCTGCTCCCCTCTATAGAGATGCATATTATCCGAAAGCTTACGAAGCACAAACGTAACCGCATTAGCAATACACTGGAACACAAAAGTTCCGAGTAAAGGACTTGGCGCATCGCGACCAAGTAACTAGCGATATTATTGTTAATTATCGCGGAATCTTTATAATTTACTATGTACCGGGTACTCACGATTAACGATTTTTGATTGCCGTTATTTTGCCGTGACCACAAACCAAACAAATGGTTCGATATATCGGCAATCATAAATAAAAATAAAAAACAAACATCTTTAATCGTTACAACAACAAAACTAGTACATACATATATATATAGTAATAATCTATTATCTATCGTTTTATCTATGTATGTATGAGTCTATTTTTGTATGTGTGTCTGAAACGACTGAAATCCTATCTGAGCCCGAACGTAGATACTTTGCTACTCCAGAAGACTAAGATGGTCGCCACGCTTCAAAGTGTAGCCGGCAATTGCACCTCTCCAACCGAAACACAAGTAGAGCTTCACGGCGGATTATGAGAGCGACGGTGGTATCTGCCCGGTCGAACTATTGTTCAAAAACTTGTAACATAATTACGTTAAACAAGCTTGCATATTTATATTTAAAAGTAAATACCCCTATATACTAAATATACTTATTTCTAACTAGACTTTTAAAATATAAAATTTTAGAAAATTAAAAGTAGTTCTAGCTGAGAAATACCATTGCCCCCTTATAAGGCCACACTTATATTTCAGTTACAAAGGTGTGGCCCTCAGGAGTAGCAATTTCACGTACGGCCTCAGCTAGGGCATCAGGCGTGTCTCCCAGGGACGGACCCATGATGGGATCCTCACTAAGAAGATACCGATGCATCCCACCTTAAATCCCGGAATTCTTCTAAAACATTGAAAAAGGCAACCGAGGTATATTTAAGTAGGTAAAAATCCCACATAACTCTTTATCACTCTCACGGTGCTACCTTTGTAAGGTTATTCCAATAAAACGAATAAAAAATAACCCTGAATCCTATTCAATGCCGGGTGTGGTCTACTTAACGTAAATAGCCCTGCACGCTTGCTTGTTACTTTTCAATCGTCAAAACGCCTTCAAAAATGCCTTGTCCCGCCACCGATAACAAGAGGGCCGATTCGTATCTCACACAGAGAACTGCGATTGCTATTCAACGCGGGAATGCAGCTGGCATGGACTCTTTTTAATTATTTGGGTTAGGGTTTTCTTATAATAAGTTTTAAGATTTTCATTATTGTAATTACAATATAAATAAATAAATGAAGTATATTTAAACCATCAAAAAACTGTCTTGTAAGTGATTTAAAAAATCTATACTAATATTATAAATGTGAATGTAAGTTTGTATGTTACGCTTTCACGCAAAAATTACTCAACCGATTATCATGAAACTTAGTAGACATATTCTTAGAAGTATTAAAAAAGATATAGGATATTTTTTATTTAAAAAAATATTCTTGCAGACATGATTGTTTGTAATTTTTTTAATAATTAATATCTTATTGGCTATAGCTTCAGCTGTTTGAATTTTTGTATATTTTATGTTATTTTGTTGTGTCATTTATAACTTCTAAAATTATTTAAATATTTTGAGGTAAAGTACCAGTTTATTGTTTTAGTTATTACTCGCTGCAACTTTGATATTTATTTAAGAACTTCAAGCGCGAGCGGAGTTGCGGGTAAAAACTAGTACATAATATCTGTCCTTAGTTTATCTTACGCGCTCCGACTGTTCTATAAAACTAGACGCGATTCTTCCACAAAGTCATCTACACTTGAATGGAAATGGGTGGTAAATGGATTACGAAGCAAGATTCACCGCCACCCAGCATCAGTAACTTGGAGTTAACTGATACGAACGATATTTTAAGTAATTTTCATTTTTGACTAAAAAAACAAGCTTACACGCCATCTTAAACAATCCATTATAATCCATTTAATCATAGGTGGTAGAACGGTTGTATCGGGGAGGGACCACCGCCTCCCTCATAATCCGCCGTATAGCATTACTTGGTTTTCACATGGTGGTGTTTCGGTTGGAAAAGTGCGGTTGCCGGCTACACTTTCCAGCGAGGCGACCACCTTAGTCTTCAGGAGTAGCAACATATCTGCGAGCTCAGATAGGATCTCAGTAGTGTTTGTGGCTGTACGTGGATATCTATGGGCTGCAATTTTTTAACATTAGGTGGTTTGCATGCTTGTTTGCTACTCTTCTCACGTAAAAAAACAGAATATATAATAAATTAATTTAAACAGAATACAAAAATAGAATAATTTTACCATTTGTATCTATCAATAATTTCTCCCCGCCCTGCACTTTAGCTGTACCCACGATCCATACATACAATTGGTCCGAAATATCGGCAATTCGAAATTCGAAAGGTGGTAGGGCCATTAGATCTCGTCCCGGGGCGATACCACCGCCACCATCATAACCCGCCGTAAAGCAACATGTTCTTCAAGTATTGTGTTTCGGTTGGGGAGGTGCGGTTGCCGGATACACATTATTGGAGGCGACCATCTTAGTCCTCAAGAGTAG
>DWON01011329.1:0-10244 GCA_018251015.1 Phocides pigmalion okeechobee
GACAGAAGTTCTATCTAAGGATGGACGCGGATGCGTTCCTACTCTTGAGGATAAAGATGTGTATCCGATAGCCACATCTCCCCAACCGAAACACAATACATGAAGAACATGCTGCTTTACAGCAGGTTATGAAGACGGCGGTGATGCCGTCCCGGGCGAGCTCTAACGAACGCCTCTACCTTTATTTGACTGTTATTTATTCCTAAAAATATCACAAAATTAACAAGAATGTCCTAGAATCGCGTAATTTATACGTTTTACTATGTAATGGGTATTCACGATTAACGATTTTTAATTGCCGATATTTCGAACCAGAGCCTCGTGGTCACGGCTAAACTCATTGTATTTTTAAAAATATCACAAAATCAACAAGACTCTTTTTTTTATTAACGTTACTTATAATGAAATTTAATATCTTCACAAAAGTCCTCGCAAGCTACAATGAAGACGAAAACGGTTGACACCGAAATTAATGAGATCTAATTATAATTTATGCGCGTAACGTACCCCACGTTTGAGATACGATGAGTAAGCATTTAGCGGGTAATGAAAGATTAAGTCGCAGTGGAGCAGCTTGGTGGAGACTGGCTGTCACGTAACAAAAATGTGCCTAGTTTTGCAGATAAGTAGTTTTATGGTTTTACTACTGCTACCCGCGACTTTCTAGCAGCAAAAAGTTCTCATGTACATACACCTGTGTATGTGTCTCTGTGTGTGTCTATTCTTCTCACGCCCCCCCTTTCCCCTTTAATTTCACCTAACTTTCTGTATGTGCGTGCGTGTGTGTGTGTGTGTGCGTGCGTGCGTGTGTGTGTGTGTGCGTGCGTTTGTGTGTGCGTGCGTGTGTGTGTGCATGCGTGCGTGCGAGAGCACGTTCATGTGGGTATTGTTTTTAAGGCGAATTGGTAACCTTCTTTTTTAGAAGTCGATTAAAAATAGAGTCATTTTGGGAACCGTAAGATACAATTGGTTTCTCAAAGAAGCCATTAGATAAACTAACTGTAAGAATTTATAGGCTAACGATCGAATTATACAACAACCTAGGTTTTTTTAAAAACCTTTAACAAGTTTCCGAAACTCCCTTGAAATTTTCAATGTCACAAGTCCGTTCTAATTATAATTCGCGGCTGTTTAAATGACTCAGTGACTAAGTACTGAATGGATTGAGATTGATTGCATAGTTAGTCGTGCTAAGTAAGTCCTCGTTTTGCGACTGGCCTCTGGACGGAGTTTAGCTAATTTTGCTGAAGTAAATGCAAAAAGTAAATGAATTCGTCGCGTTTCAGGTTGAAATAAAGCAGTAGAAATGAAGTTGAAGCTGAAGATTGGTTCTCTGCGCCGCGATTCAGTTTTGAAATAAAGCAGTAGAAATAATTTAATATATATTTATCGACTGATTCATCATATTTTTTTTGACATTTACAGTCACTCATCCATTTTTCGACCACATTCAATGTTGCTTACATACGATAAGTGTCCTTTGTCCATTACATACGATAAGTGGTTACATTTTAAAAATACATAAGGAAGTACATATAGCGATAAAACCTCCACATTTCCTCCAATAACGTGGCACATAACAAAAACCTCCGGGCCGTAGCGATGTGGTCTATTCCAATTTCACGTCACAAACATAATTGGCGTGCCCTTCACCGTCATGCCATAGAGATACAAGTCTACTAGATACGGCAATAAAAAAATATTTAAAATATTTATTCGTGAGTCTAACTAGAGTTCTTACCACCATGCCGCATGGGCGCAGACTCCCTTTTAGATCGTTTAGGTTAAGCATTTAGTATGATTAGTTTTAAAATGTTCATTATTGAAATTAACAAGTAAATTATGTGTAATATTGCGATATTGCGGATTAGATATTATATGTTTTGTACCTCAAAATGATATATCAAAGTTATATGACCAAGTTTAAATAGTATTTTGCTAGTAACATATCTTCACTTATGAGTGATATTATTCAGAATATTTATGAATTAATAATGAATTTAAAGGTAGTAGAGCCGTTAAAGTTCGCCCGGGCGGCACCACCACCACCCTTATAACCCGCCGTTAAGCAACATGTTCTTCATGTATTGGGTTTCGGTTAGGGAGGTGTGAGTGCCAAATACACATTATCGGAGGCGACCATCTTAATCCTCAAGAGTAGGAACGCATCCGCGTCCATCCTTAAATAGAACTTCTGTTCTCTTTAAGATTGTACGTGGTTGTCCATAGGCTGCAGTGACCACTTAACATCAGGTAGCCTGCATGCCCGTTTCTTACATTTTCGCAATAAAAAAAGTGAATAATAATATATGACAATTAAAAACATTCTTTAATTTCCTAGTTGCAAAAAATAAAATTAGAAACATCTGTTTCATTTAATTTCAGTATTTAATAGATAATTTTTCGCCCAAAAAAAAAACTTATTACGTACCAAAACTTTTCTCAGGAATCGCTAAAGTTGTTGAAAACTGTAAGAAAATCCCTCTAGTACTTTTTGAGTTTATCGCGAACAGACAGACTTTGTTTTATTATATTTAGAGAATTTTAATTGTGTGAAACTGTAACTGATCGCTGTCTGTACATGACAAATATGTTTAAAAATCATAATGGGGTGGCTTTATATATGCAAGAGAACCCAAAATAATGTTTTTTCATATTATCTGTTTATCTGTATGTTTGTATGTTTGTGCACGTTAATCTCAGAAACGGCTTATCCGATTTGAATGCAGTTTCAGGATTATATTGTGAAGCCTTTCACTTAATATTTAGTGCTTTTTTATTTAAACCAGTTAATAAATAAAGTAGTTATGTCAATTTATGTAACACGTGAACGAAGTCGCGGGCAAAGGCTTCGAAAAAATAAATGTCCATGTTACAAAAAATGTCGAGCAGAGCTAACAACCCCTGTCACTTCCATTGCCAGTAACCCCGTGCACGATACGTATATACACCGCCATAGCTCGGAAAAAGGTCAACAACCCAGCCTCCCTCTCCCCAATATTTGTAGAATTTGAATATTGTACAACCCTCAAGTATTTAAGGATTAGGCTTTCTCGGAAACCATCAGCGAATTTTTCGACAAACACTTGGGAAACTTCGATGAAACTTCGACATTTGAATGCTTACATGAATAAAATAAGCATTACAAAGAAAGAAAGATTTTTTATTTTTGACATCTATGAAACAAGATTCAAACAATAACGCAACTAAATAAACAAAAATGAAAAGAGAAGTGGAACAAAGAAAATAACAACTGTTGTTGAACTGAGAATATGGTGCCTTCGTAGATCGTCGTAAAGCAATTCTTGTGTTTCGGTTGAAGAGATCCGGTTACAAGCTACACTGAAAAGCGAGACATCCTTCTTAGTCCTCAAGAATAGCAATACCTTATAAGACTCCAGATCTGGTTTAAGTTAGTTAACACCAAATGGCCTGCACGTTCGTTTGTCATTCTTGTAACAAAAAACTTGTCTTTTCAATAAAAATATATTTTCAAGATAAATAAGAAACATTTTAATATGAAGACGTTTCTTTGTTATCTTCTAAAATGCATAGGAATAAAGGAAATATGAGACATGAATGTAAGGGTGTCTTTCCGATTTCCTCGTTATAAAGTTCCGGCGTTGCTGCATCCGGCTCGAAGGACCAATAAGTCCTTCGGGCTTGCGCAAATGTAATAATAGGTCCGGAAATATTTTCCTTCGAGATCTCTTTGGAAATGTTAAGGTTTTGTTGGTAAATGAAATTCTAAGTCGTTCAAATTGTATATAACTTAAATAAATATTTTTTTCTGTTTATTTAATACTAGCTGTATCTGCGACTTCGTCAGTATACATTTTATGCATTAATTAGATAGAAATACGTATTTTAATTTTTAAATCTTTTGATTTTGTTTTCAAAATATATATCGGTAAAAAATAAAAAAATCATATATCTGTGCACCATTATAGATGAAAAAATTGGACTTACTCTATGTATTGATGATAATAACTGTCAAAAGATTTTCGAAAAATAAACAATCTTCGAAGACGGCTCAGTACCGCTTAGAGTACGATGAAATATGATAAAGAAAGATAAGAAAGAAAATTGTTCTGTTTTACTAACTTTTTGAACGATACATAGAAAGTTTTAGTAGGCTAATTAAGAATTTTTCTAGCCTAATTACCACAACGGAATTAGGCGTGTAGTACAATAATTATGCAAGGTCAGCTCTCCAGTGTGACATTGTTCCGTATAAAAAGTCTGCAACATCTAGATAGCGACTCCCAAGGTCGCTTCGTGCCTAAACGCACACTAAAACAGATTGCCTCCCGACCCACACCGTCGCAAAACACGTGTACGATCGCCCCTACACATGGTCGCCATAGCAACGCAGCATCCTACTTCCACGCCCACAACCCCGGGGGCGAACTCTCAAGATATTACGCCCTACTTCGTTCGCATTGGTGAACCGAAGGGGTGTACGCTTTGCGCTAGTGTGAGTCCGTTCATAGCCGCTCCGATCCACTGAAATTCTATTTCGTAGTGAAATTTCGCTACATCGAAGACGACCGTAATTCCGAACTCGGAGTACGAGAAAAATATAAATTAAAAAATGGCATAATAAAGATATGAGAAGGTAGTCAGCGAACGCTAACCGAGCCCTTGACTTCATTCGCAACATTCAGCCGGCCGCTCGTTAACAAACCTATTCAATTTTGAAGTATTAGTCGATTGAGGCGAACATTTCTCGCGTCCTATCGCCGCGAGTTCCAATTAGCGACTGGGGCTTGTCGCTCGAGTGGCGGTGACGTCACGCGGCGCTTTCATGCGCCTTCAATAACTACCCTCTCGACGGTACCTTCAATAGCCGGCCACTCCACCTGGCCTTCATTAGGGACCTCCTCAATGTACACGCGAACTGTTGAAAAGGCGACGCGAACCTACTAATTTTAAAATGCAAGTTTTAACGAGAAAACTTGTTTAGCTAATAACTGGGGGCCTCTCGTCGCTGTCATGCTCGTGCCTACTTTGACAGCGACAGTGGTAATTGTTTGATTTAATTTTTTAAATTATTACGAGCTGACAGTCGAACAAAGCGACTCCGCGTCTTTTGTTTCGGCCGGTCGCGCCATAGACAAATCTTATTATGGAAATATTTTCAAATTAAAAACGCGCTTCGCTCCCGCATTATGCGTCTCGACTGTCATCATTGTCTATGGATTCTTTTTGTTCGTCCTCGCATGTCGAGGTTTTTCGACCACCGTTTCGGTTATTTTTTCTCTTTTTGTTTTTTTTTTATTCTAGCTGTCCCGAGCGTGAATGGAGTGCTTTGTTTGTGCGTGTTTTATTATTAATTAGTGGGGATTCTTTGTTCGTGGTAATTATTGTCTTAATAAGCAGTTCCTGCTCGAATGTGGAGGAGTGTCGAAGGAATTGTCAGAGGGCCGTATTTAAATGGGTTGGAAGGATTTTGTAATTTAAAACAGGTTATAGTTAAGATTGTCAGATATTAATGGTCATTCCAACCGTTAGGAACAGGAACATTATTTATCATAATGTCAATTTGTTATAAAGCTCATTAAAAGCTCTAGAACTGTTTTAAGGACAAAAGTGCTCAGATTGACGAGTCTATTAAAGCTTTGAGCGCAAGCTATTTTTTGCATATAATCACGTACGTACAGGTGGTTTGACTGTATGATTTTATGTTGTGTTGTTCTATGATAAAAACATTTTCTGAACATTTTTTCTGCATGTCACATTAAATCTCTTTATGGAACATCTTGTTTCTGCAACGCGGTAGAACGACAGTTCGGCTGGGGAGATACCATCGTCGCCCTCGTAATCGCATGTATAGTTATTGTGTGACCATTGGAGAGATGAGGTTACACGCTACACTTACAAGTGATACAATCATCTCAGTCCTTAGGAATAGTCAAGCAGGACTTTAATCTTATTGGAAATTGGATGTAGATGACCATGAGTTGCAGAGACCATTTAATACCAGATTTGCTACACTTGTTTGCTACTTTGGCAACTTACAAAAAAACAATTCTCAGTGTTTTCAAATTATCTTGCCTTATTTGCTATAAGCCTTCATAGATGAATCACTATTTTGATCGTCGCAAACCAACAGTGTCCATTTCCATGAACATTCCAAATAATCCAAAATGTCACGTCAAGCTGCATTGTTCAAAACCGGATTATTGCATCTTATTACGATAACTATTAAACTTGTGCTAGTCCAGTGGTTCCGATCTCTCCGAAGTGTTTCTCTGAGGTTTGAAGTTGTGTACGTAAAAATATAATAAAAAAGTAATTAGCACTTGTTTTAACGATGAAGGTATACATTGTAATGAAACATTTATGTCTTAGAGTTTCCTTCTTTTCAACGCTGTTAAGTTAAGCAATTCAGTCGTGGACTGCATGGTTGCTTAATTCTAAAGCGCCCGTGCGGTGAGATAGTGATGAGTTGAGGATGATGATTTTACTGTATTGACAAAAACTGAGAAAATAATACTTGTATGGAATTTGAATCTTGGATTGCCGTGTAAAAGGACGGACACTCCGCTACGTTGTCACTGCTATATTTTATGAAGGGATGATTGAAAAACAAAATGACAAAAATATAAATGTGACAAGTTTTTCGGATGAAAAAAAATGGTTCTCAACAGAAGTCAGGTTTGAAGATTGAAGCGAAAAAAAGGCATTGCGTTCGCAGATTGAAGTAAAAACACCATAATTAATTTACGCCTACGTGTCGCCCGCGATACCGTCGTTTATTTCGCATAATAAAGTGGTGAAAAGAAGATCCTGTTTAATTAGAGGTGAGACACTCTGGCACGGAAGTGCGACGCGACTGAATGGCCCTCGTTGGTCGCCATTTTGCATAATTGGGCGGCGGAGGGTAGAACGAAATTTATACGAGCCCGGCGCCAATTTACTTGCTAATGACGCGTCGTCTTCCCATAGAAAGCCTGCCTGGTTTTTGTTGGTGCTACGTTATTCCCTGTATATATTTGTGGCTGTCTCCCGTTTGTCCTTTTTTACCGAAAACCCCGAGGGGATAGGTTGTTTTTTGTATTTCCAGTTTTTTATGGTGTTACTTGTGTGGATGGACTTGAATTTTGTTTGGGCCAGAAGCTCGTTTAGGTCATTACGCGATTTGGGGCGAAGAACGTGATTTTAATATAAAATTGTCAATTTTTTTTATGCCCACAATCTGAAGGATTTAAACATTCATTTGAATATACTTTAAGTTAGATATTAGTATCAAGGCTCATTTTGCAGCAATCCATTTTATTACGATTCCGCCCACATAGGAAAACTTGGCTTTTACTCTCTTCACATTTTCAAAATAACAAAATATGTAAAATTTGGCTCATTGATTAAACTTTTCCTCCGTAGGATAAAAAAACGTGGTTTAAAATGAATACCCCTTAAATCTCGTCAATAATCAGTCAATAAGCAAAGTAAAAAAGATTCATCTAATCTTATAATAGACATTTAAAAATACGGATGTGCTCGCAGAATCAGTAACAACTATTAGCATAAAATTTATCCAAAATACAGTGTTTTATCACAATTATACATAGAATACATTTAACAGACATTTTATTTTTAATCAACTGACTAACAGATCCTATGTAGATATAATCGATACTATTTTCCTTAGTATCCAAAGGATGGAATAAACTCATTAGCTTAGATAAGTCGTCACGCTCGTTTCAACGTCTTGTAGATCTGTTGGATATTGACAGGCGTTTCTTCTCCACTTACCTATCTCGTTTATCTTTTGTAAACTTGTTTCTTTTTTATACTTACAGATAAGTGATAAGATTCTGCTACGTCGACTTTTGCACTATGATGGAACATTTTGTTTGATTAAAATATTTATTTTTATCTAAATTAGCCTACATTTTATTTGTTTCTATATCATTTTTATTTATCTTCTATCCCTGTCACGTATTCCAAGTTTACATTTAACTATTAAGAAAATATACATACTTAAATATGATAAATTCTAGGTATGCACACAACATTCCTCATAGTGTTACATGTCTTAAATCACCTTTCTCTTAAATCTTTTAAAGATTTTTTATCATTACACACTTAGAAAGTTTCTAGAAAATAACCTCAACTATTTAATAGAATAAAATCATATTTTCTTATATATTAATTACAGATATTAGATATTAAGAATACATATAAAGGTTCTAGAAACGTAAACTACGTAACATAATTAGACTATGTCAAGCGCTCTATTGTCATTTTGAATTCTTCCTTCATTTTCCTTTTATTTCACCTCTTCCTGACTTCCATGTTTCCATTCACCCCTGCTCAGTTATTCCAAGTTAACATAACGCATCCTCTCGACGTTATTGTCCCACGTATCTCGCAAGGTACACACTGTGAGCACTCTTTCACTCCCACGACCGGACACCACCCCTCGGGCGTACTCGAGGCCTCGTCCACTCCTGTTAGTAATGAATGACCAGTTAGCCAACTAACTCCGTCAACTGTGTTAACCACTTTGATGCCCCAACGTGTTGTTTCTATTTTATAAGTGATTTGATAAAGTTAGATTGCGCTACTAATTGTTTTGTTTATGTTTTTTTTATCCTTATATCCATTTAAATATGGTTGATTTTTGTCATATATCTCGAATCTATTTATCTATCTATCTATCATCCAAATCTAAATGATCTGGATTTGATTGATAGATTAGGTTCAATTACAATTACCTTTCTCAAATGCCTCAATCACAAGACATTCTTTTAGAAAAATGTAATCGCATTGTGAAATGGTCGAAACGTTTTTAATGTCTTTTCCCAAAATGTTTCTCGGAACAATGTGACTTGCAAGTAAAGTCTCTTTTTGAGATTCTTTCAAAAATTCCTTAATGTGTACGTCATTAGCTGCGCGCATGAGTAGTTTTGTATGTATAAAGCATTATTTATTTAAACCATAATTAATCAAACTATGGATTGAGACCCACTAGTGGGTCGTTTACGTTGTATTTAATATATATGTTTTATTTTAGATTTTTTATGTATTTCTCGTTTGATTATTAATCAAGCTATATAGCAATAGCTATTTTACATGGCACCTTTCTTGCAGAACAAATAGGTGGATTCCGAATTTGGGAGGTTTTACCAAATGAGTCGCATTTCAGTTGACATCGAGACCCTTTGATTAAAGTTATATAATAATTATTATTGTACCTTATATATTATCTAACTCTAAAGCAATGCTTTGTGTTTGTACAATATCATCCAGAAAATTAATGTACTTGTTATTTATTCCAGACGGGGAAGATGGGTCTGCCCGCCGGCGGCAGCTTGTCCCTGTTTTGTCCCGGGGGAGACCTAGGGCAACCTCCACCCGCGCATATGGGCATACCGCCTCCCTACCAGCTGGATTCTAAACTAGGTGAGTAGAACGCAAAATTACGTCAAATTAAATTTGAAGTACTCTAATCGATTAATATTCGATTACATTTATGGTACTAACGAATGTCCAATATTTCTGTTTAATAAAATAGAGTGAAATTAGGACTGAATAAATAATAGTTAAAAAAAAACTAAAAAACATTTTAATACAAAATCCAACAAAAAAAGTAGAAATAAGAAAAAATATATTGCACTGTAAAAAAAGCGTTGGGGTCCATGATGTCAATAGGTCACTGAAAAAGCACCCCAAGCTTTTTTTTACATCGCAGTATAATTTTTTTTATTTATACTTTTTCAGTTGGATTTTTTTTTATAAAAGCGTGTTTTTTGTTTTTTTTTTTAACTTTTGTTTATTTTTGATTCTTTTTTCATATTATTGCTTTGTCATCCTCATCAAATTATCAGATTTTTGGAAATTGGTGAAAATTGTGCTCAAAGAATCCATAACATAATACATAGATACAACTCAAGCTAATAAAAGCGTGTTAAAAAAACTTTATATTCAAGAGATTTTATGAATAATAAACAATTATTTGTTTGAAGATGGTGATTATAGAAGTGAAGGTACCACTACAGAGAATCAAAAAATCTACCATGATCCTTAAGTGAACTTAATTGAGTTATTTATTTTGTTATATCTATAACAAAGGTTAATGATCCATTATTACTAATAATTCCTCATGTTATCATTACAATCGAATGAATAAAGCGGACATTCCTTTGTGTAAGTTACCTAACACTTTCCCTGCGGCTACAACACTGCTGTGTAATTCAGGGCGCGACGCGCTTGCGGCTCCTACACACCTGTGTTGT
>DWON01011330.1:0-10244 GCA_018251015.1 Phocides pigmalion okeechobee
ATAAGTAGGTTGTAATTATTTTACTCTTTTCTCGGCCAATGAGTGAAAATCTAGGTATTCTGTTTAGGTATTCCAGTAGGTATTTAGTTAGTGGTCGAGCCGATCTAGAATGTTAATACGCCACATTGGTGTCAGCCATTTATTGCCGGGTTGCCATTTATATGTGATTGCTATCGTCCATTAGTGTTGCTACATGGACTCCGTTAATTGCCATCATTATTCTTTATCTGTTGCATTCAATTTTATGTGATGGGAAAAATGTTTTTTCTTTTTTTTTAATTTACACAGATAATGTTATGTTTTATAATTCATTGATAAGTTATTTAACGTGTTTAGGTACCGTATTTATTAAAGTAATAGAATAAAAAATAAATATATTTAATATGTACAATATGATTAAAAACTATTATAAAAATCTTTATTATTTAAATTGAATTTAATGAAAGTGTACTTTGTACACCCAAAATAAGCTATTTTATTAATTTGATCTATAAATTGACGATATAATTAAAATCTACTCAATTTGGCAAGGTTTTTAACTTGCAATATATGTTTGTTTGTCAATGAATTTGTTTTGGTCAACTTTTGCTCACTGAAGTAAATTCACTGCCTCTTATTCTACGAAACGAATTTTTTTTACTAATTCAGTTTCGATGACAATGTATTTTTATGATAAGCGTGGAGTCATGCTGGGTGCATTCTGGGTACTAAGTATTCTGGGTATCCACAACGTATCCTGTAAAACGAGACTCTTCAATGGTTACCAAGATTCACAGGAAAAACACGTCATGAGAAACTTGCCCAACAAATAATTCTATAGACATATCTACGTTTTTCTAACTAAATTTACTCACGAACTCTCGCAACTAAGATATATTATCGATTAAAGGTGGTAGAGCCGTCAGAGCTAGCCCGGGGCTGCACCACCGCCACCCTCATAACCCGCCGTAAAGCGACATTTTCTTCATGTATTGTGTTTCGGTTGGGGAGGTATGGTTGCCGGATACACATTATTGGAGGCGACCATCTTAATCGTCAAGAGTAGGAATGCATCCGCGTCCATCTTTAAATAGAACTTCTGTTCTATTCGAGATTGGACGTGGTTGTCCATGGGCTGCAGTGACCACTTAACATAAGGTGGCCTGCATGCCCGTTTCTTACTCTTTCACAATTATATGTATATACATATATACGTACGCCGTGTTGCTATTTCTACATCACATTGGTCTGTGGATAAAAAGATAAAGACCTTGCAATTGTTAGAAAAAACTCAAACCACCGCATTCCATTGAACGCATGTCCATAATTCTTTTTATGTTGTGTACGGAAGAACATCATTAACTTGTAATTATTTAGAGCACAGGCTGATAATGACATATGTGGACTCTGGCATTTTGTTAATACCACAGAATAAGAGAGAACTTTAGTTCGATCGGGGAGGTACTACCGCCGCCCTCTCAATCCGCCGTAAGCATTACTTGTGTTTCGGTTAGAGAGGCGCGGTTGCCGGCTACACACACAAGCAAGGAGTTTTTACGTACGAGCCCAGATACTAAAGCAGTCCTGTTTGAAATTGTATGTGGATGTTCACGGTTTGCTTACAAACAACACCAGATATAAATAAATAAATAAAATAAAAAAATAAGTAATTTGCAAAAACAAATGAATTTTTAATTAAAAGCAACAATTGAGAAATTTGGAACTCACTGCAACAAGCCTGTCATAGGAAATTTATTTTTATAATTAATTAAAAGAACCTTCGTTCCACATTTAAAATTATATTGTTTTGTTAAAGCGGATGTTACGAAATTTTAATGGCATTGAGTATCGTATCTATATTATTATGGGCCTTGTAAATATATATAAATAAATAAATAAATAAATAAATAAATAAATAAATATAAATATAAATATAAATACATATATATATTTATTCCCAACAAATATACGTATAAAAAATAGAACTGTATGATTCCTTCGACGTCAAATGTACATATAGGGAAAAATAGAACTGCAAAATGTATTAGAATTATTCGTAATATAGACGTCTGCATAAGTAAAACCATAGACAAAACCCAGTACACATTATTCACTGTGATTTTCATGATTTTTAGCGAATACCAGTGATGTTATCAACACACTATCGCTAACAGACTAACAGCCCAGTGACAGCTCTCCACGAACCAATATACACTCGTCACTTTCACCCGACGAAAACAACTCATTTCACTGTTTGTTACTAGCACTTCTTGTGATACCCGTGATCGTAAGAAGTGGATTTCTTAAACTGATAATGGTAACTTTTTATTGAAATAATTGAAACAACCAATACAAAACCTACATAAAATACCTTAAGCCTCATTATAAATACTTTACAAATTAAAATGCCATCTAGAACTGCTTGTGGCATAGTACCCAGCACGCTGGCAGCAACCCTCCTTGTATGGTCAGACTCATTGTTTGGGAGAAATAGCTGCCAGCCCTGCGGTCACCTGAGGTGACGATGTTTCTGTCAGACACGTCCTTTGTGAACTTATGAAGAATTTAATGATCGATATTCGCTGCGTGAGATATGAACTATCCCTCTTGTTCATTGTAGATCAAACGTAGGCCTGTTCGAAAAATTTTTGGCGCTAGGACCCCACGGACGATAGGTTTCAAAGCCAAGCAGAACAAACATGTTATCACTACTAAGTGGAACATTTGCGTCGCTTGGCTTCTTTTGCAGCCTCCGCCGCAGCGTCAGCCCTCGACCCGTTCCACCGAGACGAGAAAGGGCCAATTTATCGACACATGTTGCGTCCCATACGAGAGCCCTCCTCCGCTCCAAAGGATTTTCTGTTTTTGTGTTATTTTTGTTGGTTAAAATAAAGCCTTTTATTTATAATCAAGTCATAGTTTTGTGTAAAAAGAAATAAATGTGATAATACACACATTTTTGCAACGTTTCCTTGAAAATACAAATCACATACCGAGGGGTTTGTTCAAAATTTATCAAAAACAAGATAATGTTGAAAAGATAGGAAAATGTTAAAAAAATATGATACACGCGTAGGTGTCCGATTTGTCAAGATATGTCACATTATATGAAATATTAGTGTTTCAAACTAACTATAAGGTATAAACAAAATGCAATATTTTTTAATTTGACTGTTATTTATTATACTATTGGCTATGTATATTACGTCACGAAAACCCGAAACGGTACCTTCCACCATGGAGTCAACGGAAGGTTTTGTCGGACTCTAAACGACTAAAAACTTGACGGGTGTTCCACCACTCCACAGCGGAGCGGAACCGTGTGAACGCTCTCGTAGACCTCCGTAACTCGCACACGTTCGATCACTCCGGAGTCACCTCCGGGTAAGCCCGCGCACCGATGACGACATGAACACCTAGCACGCCATCTACCCCGGGATTACTACTGGATATATATAGACTTTATTTTTTCATGATTATAGATAATAAACTTACAATTTGTAATAAAATTACAATTTTATTTCACCATCATACATCAGATAAAATTCAATTAAAAAAAAATATTTTTGTACTGGCGAAAAGTAGGGGTTTTACAGAAACGTTTTTAAACTGCATCACCGAATGCACATCTAATTAAAAGATAATTCAGGCCGATGTGATAATGATAAAAATGCTTTCTTGGAATGTTATCACTCGTTTTAAATTTAGTAATTATCTATCGAAATAAAATAGAAGGTTCTTATTTATTTTTGTTTTCATGTTTTTTGTCGCGTATCTTCATCGTTTTAACCGATTTGCTAATAACAGACTGCTCAAACTGACTATTTAGCCGTGACCACGTGACCATCATGCGGTAAGGAACATCGACATTTTAAAACGTTAATCGATTCAATTCATTCAATTATTTTGACGATTCGTTCAAAACTCCATTCCCCTCAAACAACATCTACATATCGAACTCACGAATTCTGGGTCTGGGTCTGTATTTATTTATGCGTATGTGTATTTGGACCACGATAGGAAATAGTACCAGATTTTGAGTGTATAAAATCAATTTTACTCTTTACCAGCGCGGCTAATGTCGACTAATTTCACTATTTGTTACTATACACTTCTTATAGATAAGAGGTTCACGTAACCGCTTGCGTAATGGATGACAAAATACAAAATAAAATGTTTTAAAAGACTCAACTTCCAGCTTTTTGCCCATTAGTCTTCGAAAGCAGGCTTCAGTAGCTTACATTAATTTTACTTTTATATTCTGGATATCTTAAATCTTTTACGTAACATTTTTATGTCTGTCTGAATTTGACTCGCGTTTTGTTTTACTAATATTGTTAATACGAAAGGTATATATGTATGTACGTTCTATTTTACATCAAATTAGCTGAACCGATTTGGATGAATTTTAACCTAATTACAGATTAGACTTTGGAGACGGACATAGGGTACTTTTGATACGATTATAAGACTTGAATAGGGGATGCAATTTACTACGGGGAAATTATTATTTTTAAGTTAGGGATACAAATAAGTTTCTTTTTAGTTTAGTCCTTAGGTACATCGTAAATGAGGAATGTTTTTTGGAAATTGCAACCGTAAGAGGGTATAAAGAACTTGAAAACTGATATTTTTTTAACGGGCATAAGCTAATTTAATAAAAAGGCCTTAAGAGATTTAAGAATATTTTTATAAGCTATCTCACGGCTAAGAGTTTAGCCGTGACCACGAGCCAAGGACCTGGTTCGAAATATCGGTAACTAAAAACGTTAATTATGAATACACAACATGAAAGCAAGTAGATCAACGCCGCCGATGACAAGAGGGCTGCTTCATATCTCACGCAGAGAATTGCGATTGCTATTCCACGCGGGAACCATGCCGCATGGGCACGGACTTCCTTTAAATTGTTTAGGTTATGTTTTTATTATAATTAGTTTCAAAATAGATGTAGGTAAATATGCAACCATTGTTTACAATCGATATTGTTTTTGTTTGTATAACAAAGTCATTGCGATAAGCGTTGAAAAGACGGTTAAAAACGGATCAGACGAATTAATCTACCGATTACTAGAAATACGCTTATTTAAACACGATAACGTGCGATAATAATGATTAAGCGACGACGATAATGTCGTGTTAAACAATGCAATATATTTTTATTATCTTCCGGTCTGAGTATTTATGTCATAGTGTCATGTACAACTATTATAAGGGCACACGGGACCTGCACGCGGGGCCCCCGAACTCATAGGGCCCCTAAAGTCTAATACATACGCTGTCATGTACAACTATCATCTGGGCACAGGGAACCTGCGGCAGGGCCCCCGAACTCACGAGACCCCTACAGACTAGTACATACGCTTAAACAAAAAAAAGTATTTTTTCTATTTTCAGGTAGATATTTCTTTAAGTCTTCAAACAATACGTCCCACATTTGATAAACGGTAAATAAAGAGGGCTGGTTCATATCTCGCGCAGAGAATTGCAATTGCTATTCAACGCGGGAATGCAGCTAGTGTTCTTGGAACCATACCGCAAGGACACGGACTCTTTTTACATTGTTTAGGTAAGGCTCTTATTATAATAATTTAAAGGTTTTCATCACTGTAATTAAAATGTAAATAAATTTATTATAAACAAGAGGAATTAATACTAAATATAAACAAAATGCTACTGTAGTCGGATGTTAAACTTTTTCAATTATTCCCTCTATTATTATTAATTATTCTTTACAATTAACAAGATCAGTTAAACTAAAATAATCAATATGTTTAGTGACATTATGGATTAATTTTTTTTTAATTATAACTTTCCATAGGGGACCCAAATTTTCGTGCGCCTAAGAGCCCCGACATTCCCTAAGAGGTTCCTTCATAGGAATAATATAAAATTCCTTGTGGACATTCGCGCCATGATTTTACACAAAATACATGCCATCTTGCTCGTTTTACGTACAACATCTGTTGAGCTGGTTTTTATACTACCATATGTTCCTCGAAATTGAAGTTCCGCAAGAAAATTGCAAAACTACTAGATTAAATTAAGTAATTATTAATAATTAAAGTAAATTAGATTAATTAATGTCATTATTACAATATTAAGTAATTATAAATTAGTAAACCAGATTAGAAATGCGTAATATTAAACTAGATTATATCAATTACTATCATTATTAATTAAGATTATTAAGTGATTATTAAGTTAAACCAGATTACAACCTGCGAAAAATCGCCGAAATCGTACCCACGTGAATAATAGACGCCCCCAAGCAATAATTTTTTGATAATAATAAAAAAGTAACAAATTGTAAAAAGTTACTTATTACCGTTCATCATCTCAGCCTTTTCACGTCCACTGCTGGACATAGGCCTCCCCGATAGATCTCCAGCGCGACCTATCCTGTGCGGCCCGCGCCCAACGAACGTCCATCTGGACGACCTCATAAGGGTCGCAGGAGCGCAGAATAGGAAAACTCCCAACTAGATAGAAATCTAGTGGGGGGGTCGTCTTACGCTGCGCTCTCCGGTACGTGTTCTCCATTCCAGAACTTTGCTGCCCCATCGAGAATCGGTTATTATTACTTTTTACTATTATAATTTATGTAAATTTGTCATCAGCATCGTTACACTAAGTAATAAAATAATATTGACCGTTTTATACGAAGATATATTTATTTATTAACTATCAACAACGACTTATCGCCACTTAAACTAATTAATAACAAAGGAAATAAACGCTTTTTAATTGCCGATATTTAATGAATATATAATAAAGTAAATATATAGATATACCGAAAGGATACAGGATACAGTCACATCGATATGTCAAGACACTTAAACTAATTGACAAGAAACAAAATAAAAAGCAATGGATATATACATTTTATTATTTAACCGGTTCTCACGATCACGATGTACATATAATAAAATAAATATATACATATAGAAAAAGGATACAGGCTACCTATGTGAAGAGACGTACTTGTACACTACAAAGTGTACAAACCAGTTCACAAAGCCGAGCAAGTGCAGAACATAATGTGATTATAAAACAGGACAGGGACCGGTCGGCGCAGACAGGGCTGCCTGCTGACCGCTAAATTAATTAACACTTGACTGTGGCGCTTATATTTCGAGTCAGGATTGACGGAGGCGGCATTAACTGGAGTTATTTTCTCTAGATGATGGCTACACTAACGCGAGGCGACCTTATTACTCAGGTATAGCCAAGTATCTACGTTTGAACTCAGATAGGATTACAGTCGTGTTTGTGGTTGTACGTGGATGTCTATGGGCAGCGACTTAACATTAGCTGTTTCGCATGCTCGTTTGCTACTCTTATCACGTAAAACAGAACAGATATATCGTCTTGTAACATACTAGTTATAATGATCGTATACAACCCTAACAGCACTGGCATGCCATCAGTAATGACGATATGATTTATGGCATCGTGTGGGTTTATGTACCTATTACTTGTTCGTTGGAATGTTATGAGGACTTTTATCTGGTATATATATGAGCACACATATGTCTATTAGGGCTTACATAGATGGAGTAGGTCTATTACCATGTATATTTATTAGGTGGTAGAGCCGTTAGAGCTTGCCCGGGGCGGCACCACCGCCTCCCTCATAACACGCCGTAAAGCGAAATGTTCTTCATGTATTGTGTTTCGGTTGGGGTGTGGTTGCCGGATACACATTATTGGAGGCGTCCATCATAGTCCTCAAGAGTAGGAACGCACCCGCGTCCATCCTTAAATGTAACTTCTGTTCTATTTGAGATTGGACCTAGTTGTCCATGGGCTGCAGTGACCATTTAACTTTAGGTATCCTGCATGCCCGTTTCTTACTCTTTCACAATAAAAAAGTCTGCGTATTTATAGTGTCATACATGCAATACCGTCTTCGTTAGGGCACGAGGGACCTGCACGCAGGGCCCTAACCCACAGGGGCCCTTAAAACTAATACATTCTCTTGTAAAAAAAAAAAAACATTTTTTTCTATTTCCCAACCTTTAATAAGAATGATTATTTTATAAACATTTTGTAATCAATTGCAATAGCAATTATCTGAGCGAGATATGTACCCGCCCGCTTGTCACCAGCAGCGTCGTTCAAACGGAACTGACCCAAACATGAACCAGAATCATTGAACGTGATTACCAAGCAACTGAATAGCAATCATTATCGTTTATTCATTAAAAACTAATGACGATTCAAGTAACAATGACCTGCGCAATTACATACGACAACGACAAACTGATACATGCGCGTGCGCAGTAGAAATGCGATAAGCGGACCTTTGTTGATCGTATTTGGAGCATAAATGGAAAATAATCGCTCCATCGCTACCACAACAGTAATACTGTGTACGAGCTCGTTTGTTACACAGTATAGCTACTTTTTATTATACGAAACTATACTTATTATACTTTTATTATACGAAGCTATACTTATTACTAGATTTAACCCGCGGCTTCGCTCGCGTTGTAGTCCTCAAATAAATATCATCAAAGGTCATTACAGCATAACTACATACATAAACTGGTACCTAACCTCAAATATTGAAATAGTTTTATCATTGCTTATTAGTGACAGAACAAAATAACATTAAATATTCAAAAATTTTAATGAGCTGATGCTGTAGTCCATAACATATTATTTAGAAGACTTTGAAGTTGCTAGAATTTTTTTGACCAACAATCATGTCACTCAATATATATATGTATATATATTATTTAATTTGAATTTGACACTGCGATGGTAGCGCAGTCTGTCGGATCGAATGTGCAACATTCTAAAATCAACAACTATTTACAAATTAAAAATTAATTTAAAAAACATTTTCCAGTGGATCAAATTGTGAATCTAAACCATTCTCAAGTCTCCTAGAACACATAAAAAATTTCGTCGAAATCGGTCCAGTCGTTTAGAAGGAGTTCAGTGACATACACACGCACAAGAAATATATATATTAAGATATTACGTGTACTTACAAATCTGTATGGATTACGGGCGAACACAATTGCCATATTTACGTAGACGCTACAACACTGCGAACTGTATATGCCACACGGATGCTAAAACATACTATATTTTTGTGAATTGTCGGCGCATTATATAAAGAAAACAGCTCCACCTTAGTGCCGCCTCCCGTTACCTGACATGTTATATATGGGCACCGCAATGAAAGTGTTTAATTAATTATTCGTACACAGTTGTTATTACAACATGGGCGCTGACGTCCGCGACGCGAAAAGCATATATAAGTATTAAGTAATCCTAATGTTAATGTGTTCGCCCTACTCCGCACTTCCGAAACGATTCCATCATTATCAGTTTATTCGTGAAGCAGGAAAGGACGTGAATGTAGAAATAAATGGACATGTTATGTCGTAACGCAACATGTTACCGATTGGCATGTCCGGTGTGCTCAGTTCGGTACAATACGTATTGAAAAATCTAAACGTAATACTCATAATCGTATACAAAAGACATGAATGTAGAATGAAATGGACGTGTTACATGTGAACTACCTTACAACAACAATGCAAACGTCAATAATTGCACCGGCGTTGTACTTAATGTAAAGGGTTATATAGCTTTGAAAATACAATATTTAACAGATTATTTTTGAAATATATAGCTTATTTTCAACGCACCTCTTCACTTCCCCAGTCTTTTTTATACCTTGGTTTGTATTCGTATTGGTTTCTTTCGCTGACTCTTCTCTAAAACGAAACACCTTACGTGTCGGTGGTAATTTATCGTCATTCAAAAATAGTTCTGTAAAAAATCTACTTTGAATAAAAATATTATTTTTAATTTTATTTATATCTTAAGTACGGCCAACTTATCATGTTTCCAGAATAGTTTTAACCGATCAGAACTTTCGAATACATGTTTTTTTTACATAATTAATGAAAATCACTTAAATTAATGAGTCACTGACCCCGTACATCACGTCGTCAGCAAACCGTGATTTAGTTATAAGAGTTATTATGTATGTTAGTCTGTAAGAGACAGTGGAAAGATTCAAACACAACGATTAGCTGTCTCGTGTGCTCACCATCTTTCTAAAGTTATACTGTGTAATGTTTATTTATCGACTGATTTAAAAAGAGTACCGAGAGTTTTTTCCGCCGGCTTTTTTCTCCCGGTCAACTTTAGCCAACAGGACGTTCAAAGCCGATGTACTGATTACATTGTACCCTTGACGTTCATTAAGTGTATGTAAATACCTTACAATGAAATAAAAT
>DWON01011331.1:0-10241 GCA_018251015.1 Phocides pigmalion okeechobee
TGCTACTCCTGAGGACTAAGATGGTCGTCTCGCTTCAAAGTGTAGCCGGCAACCGCACCTCTCCAACCGAAACATAAGTAATGCTTTACGGCAGTTTATAAGGGATTACATTTTTTATTTTGTAGTGACTTTAAAATTCTAATATCTTCGGTTAAAAACATGTCTTTCCGCACTCCGCTCATTCACTTCCAGTATGTATGTAAAATTTTATACTGTTGCAAAGCCAAAGGCGATTGCATATTGAAAGTCCTTGTAAATGTTGAATTACATTGAATAAGACTGTAGAGTGGTGCGAAATGGTTTTATTGTACTGTTGAAGAATAAAGGCTGTATTTTTCGTGAAAATTCGATATTGAGTGTACTCGACCGCAAACATGCAATGTACAGGGTTGGCACAAAGCAAAATAGCGTAAATTAAAATTCTGGTCTCTGGTCAAAGTCCTTTCGTAGTACGGGGTTGCTAGATAAAACTAAACAACGCGCGTTTGAAAAATGCAAATCGTGTAAACTTTGTGTTGAGTGTTGGACACAACACACACACACAAATATCTTCACATACCAATTTTAATGTGTGTGATACGTTAGTTGGTTGTCAGCCATTTAACATTTTAAATTCAATTCGGATACTGCACACAAATATAACTTTAAATAGAAATAAATAGTAAGGTTCAATTTTATTGTAAGTATGAAAAATGTAATGTATTATAAATCACGAAATGTAATGTAATTTACAAAATGTAATGTATATTGCAAAATGTAATATAAATTTCGAAATACATATAATGTAAATTGGAAAATATAATGCAAATTTCAAACTAACTTTTACATCAAATTTTCAGCTAAACATCGATAACATTTATATGTAATGTAAGATCGAAATGTAAGACCGTAAAACCTTTAAAATACTACTAACTACTAAACTTTAAAAAACTATCAATAATAATTACTAAGCATAAAGTTTTTCAAAACATATTAATCAGAAAATAAATAGAGTATACATAGATAGCATTAGAAATGGTCAGAAAATTAAACTTTACCTTACATTGCAAAGTAAAGTTCCTAACGGAAACTAATACGATCAATAAGTCTTTTCATCAAACTAACAACGTGTCAGTCCGGGCCTAACTTGCAATACTTAACCACGTTCAAGAGCGTCTAAGTTATTTTACGCTAAACTTGTAAGCCGCTTACGGGAAGTACCGTGTAGAGTTTTAGTGCTTACTTTAGTGGCAATGTAACGCAAGCGTTAAAAAGAATGCTTAGTTATATTCAAACGGACCTTACGTGTTTAAAAAGGTGTTTAAAGGTGGTAGAGCCGTTAGAGCTCGCCCGGAGTGGCACCACCGCCACCCTCATAAACCGCCTTAAAGCAACATGTTTTCATGTATTGTGTTTCGGTTGGGGAGGTGTGGTTGCCGGATACACATTATTGTAGGCGAACATCTTAGTCGTCAAGAGTAGGAACGCATCCGCGTCCATACTTAGAACTTCTATCCTATTTGAGATTGGGCATGGTTGTCCATGGGCTGCAGTCAGGGGGCACGCCCGTTTCTTCTCATGTAAAAAAAATACTAAATCATTATATTCAAACGGACTTTAGTTCTGGAGCGAACGATGCCCAGAAGTGGGATAAATAGCTGGACCTAAATTCATTACAATTAAAATCGTTATATATGAATAGCCGTTACATGGTAAAATATATAAATTCCGCCATATAGAAACAAAACAAATAAATTAGTAAAAAGTGATGGCAGAGGGGCATGGCGTCAAAAAAAAGCGTCCTGCCATTTGCCGTCACGAGTTGATCTTACTCCTAAAGCGCGCTCCTAGGTGTTTCACAACTAAAATACAATAGATAAAAAATATTATTAAATAAAAAAGGAACGTGAAATAAGCCAACCCTAAACCGGTTTATACCGATCCAGGGCGGATAATTAACCAGAATTATCCAATACAAATTCGCATCATAATTGAAAGCAAAATGTTATTGGAATTTAGCATCGTAGAAATGTTTCAAGTGCGGTCCATTCTATCTGTAAGAGGTTGTTTATGTTGGAGACTTATGTTGAAGTTTAACTGGAACTAACGGTCAATATTAAAGTAAATATAATGGTTTATAGTAGTACAATTTCAAATTGAAATTAGGGCTGTCAACACTAATTGGCGATGCTTAACAAAAACTTAAAACTATCCATAAATTTAAATAAAATCTTGTTTCTTGTTTTACTGCGTTATGTAACAGATCGATCAGATAAGTTCGACTGGATAGGTACCACTTTTACACTCATAATCCGCCATGAAGCGATTTTTGTTTCGATTGGGCAGGTGTAATTGCCGGCTACATATACATATGATGCCTCTGACTCAGTTCACAGGAGTAGTAAAATTATATATGTTACTTAAAATAAACCACCTGTTTTTTTAAACTAAAAATCCTGCTATTTTGTAAAGATTTTGGCAAACAAATAGTGATACGAACAGTCAGTAATAATATTTGGCATAATAATTAACAGATTATGCATATCACGCAAAAAATTATGGACACGATACTTTGATCACGTTCTATAGTTTGTCCATACAAAAAGAAAACTAAATATTATTTATTCTTAATCGCTTCGGCCGATCGAATATTCGGTCAAACACTATTAACGCTTTCCCTGCGGCTACAACACTGCTGTGTAATTCTGAGCGCGACGCGCTTGCGGCTCCTACACACCTGTGTTGAACCGACAATTTGTATGGATTACGATCGAACAAAGCCGACGTAAAAATAGCACTATTTTTACGTCGGCGTTACAAGACTGGGGCGGACATTATGTCTGTGTATTCGTAGATGATACATAGATGCAAAAAAATTCAATATTTCACTAATATGTCGGCGTATTAGTCTAATCAAACAAGCCCCAGTTTCGGGTTGCCCCCGCACTACTGACCCGATCATATAAATATATCCGCGCCGCAGTCAAAGTTTTAACGGCATCTCTAGCTTAATCTACAATAATACGCCGCATCCGACGCATGACGCGCATCGCAGTGAACTTGCGGCTTACAAATTTAACATCTCCACATGATGGTTTAATTGAATATAATAAGTGTCTTCCTAGAATAACTGTAATGCGTTTTTCTGTAAAGAATGATGTTTTGCTGTCCATTACTGGTTATTTTCCTGTTTGAAATTATGGGACGCTTATATTGCTAACCTTTCCCAGCTACAATTTTTTTATTTTATAGCAATAGTCAGACTCCTCTTTCTATGACAAAATATCATACGAGCATGTATCACCTGTATATTAATTATGGTAGAACAACATAACACTCGTTGGGTTGGGGGCGTACGGTTGCTGACTGCCCTTACAAGCGAGGTGACTATCTCAGTAGTTACAATAGAAGTAGTAATATATATATATACATATCTATACACGATGTAGACACACTTTAGTCTTATTTAAGATTGGCCTTGGTTAATACAATGTAGAAACTATATAACATCAGGTGCACTGCACGTTCGTAAAACATAAAAATGATAGTCTTTCCAGTCCGTGAATATCCATATCATGTCAAATTAATTGTCTTGAGAAGTTATTCTTGCATTAAGTCACAGAATTTACACATTTTACTAGGTATTTGCGACAACAATGTAGACAAATCCTGTACTTTGGGTGGTGGGACAACCAAGAAACACACATAACTTTCTAAATACATTACTTAAATATATAATTATATACCCAAATTCAGGACGAACAATCGTCCTTTAATTTCGACTAACCAGGACCACGAGGCATGCGACTGGTTCGAAATACTAGCTATCGAAATCGTTAATCGTGAGTACCCGTTACATATTAAAAGTATAAACTTTTCTTGTACGTCAATTTTCACTTTTCATATCTTACATTCTTACTTTCATAAATAATCTTCGCACGATGCTCATTGGTATCTAAAATCTAGAGATCAGTGAATCACAATAGGCGTGTGTGTACGTCTGTTCAATTTAATGTTTGACATACTTCTTATGTAGCGTTTTGTGTGAGTCTATTAAAGTAATGAGATAAATACTGTTTTGTCTTGAAAGATACAAGATACAACGATTATTTGGGAGATAGATGTATAGCTTTAATGTTTTTTTAAGTTGTTCAAATTCAAGTAGTGAAAGATTTTAAAGTCAGAGTAAACATACTCAAACTAATATTCGACAAAACTTTATCAACGATAGATAGATATACGAAGTGTTCCAGCATATTTCATTTATTGACAAACTCACATACCGGTAGATGGCCAGGTGGATAGTTAAATACACGAATTTTCAAGTTTATAACCAGTGGAAACCTTAAAATAAAATATTCCTGTTAATATTAATCAATGTTCTTAATAACAAAATATTGAAAACAGCGCCATCTATGAGCAGTTAAAAGAACTACTTACCCTCTGCGAGTTGTAGCAAGGGGGGTCGAGCGCCCCAGGCCGGAACATCGCCGCACTAACTGCTGCCATCTGCCGGCTACCTCACTTTGCCCTTCCACCGAGACATCGCTCTGCAACAAACATATACAATTTAAAGATCCATCTATTATTCTTGTACTGTCCCGCTCTCCACTTAAAAGGGTAAGGCGAGTGAGAAGTGATGAAAAGGTATAGATGATTGTTCTAGTCAAGTATCAATGAGCAGATTTTATACAACCTTGAGTACGTTAGAACTCTCAAGCATGCCTCCACACGATGTTTTCCTCATAATCACTCAAAGATAAAAGAAAGAATATCTGCCGCTACCTGTACCACTGCTGCCATCGCTTCTCATTCCTCTCACGAAACCGCTTGACTTTTACATGCCTCATGATACACCTCTTTAAAGTATTTTACGACTTGACGCTCGAGAAGGAATGATTGACAAAATTGTATCTTGCTTGTAGACTATTAAGTTTATTCATATTATGCACTAAGTATGTCATCGGTATCTTCCGTCCGCATTGCGTTTTCGATTTTGATTTGCAAACTCTCATATTTTAAGCCCTTTTTTGACAATAACCGTCATGACTTCCGTTTTAAATTGTAGTAACTTTTGATAGAGAAGATTGATTTTGATTAAATAAAGACTTAGAGTACATCAAAATAAGAATTAAACATGTAATCATCAAAACCTCGAGGTGAATTTAGTAACTTTGTTTTTATACGATTTTAAAACGGATACACAGTCAGATGAAAATTCTAAAAATAAAATTAAAATTCATCATTACCTACATCTGGATATAGGTAATGATAGATTTCAATTTCTCAAATGCTTATGGCATTTCCAATCTCTAAGTGTCATAAAATAAAGTCCCCCGTCGCTTCTGTCTGTCTGTACGTTCGTGATAAACTCAAAAAGTACTGAACGGATTTTCTCAGTAATCAACAATGGGGAGAGAATCATTCCCTGGAGAAGATTTTAAAACATAATAAGTTGTTTTTTTTTTTTATAAATTTGACGAAAACTTTATAAGACTGTAACAGTCTCATAAAAAATTGAGTTTCTATTTAAAAAAAAAGCAAATATATACGAAGTACAGACACACGGTTTTTATTATGTATACAGAAAACTTTGTCTGAATATGCGACCGTTAAAGACGTTGAACATCTAATTACCCGACTAAAGGTCGCGGCCGTTAGTAACACTTCGATGAGCACTGCAAAACGAAACTCGAATACAAACTGTTTTTATGTGAGAAGAGTAGCAAACGAGCATGCAAAGTAACGTAGAACCACAAACACGACCGAAATCCTATCTGAGCTCGAACTTAGATACGTTCTGAGAACTAAAATGGTCGCCTCGCTTCGAAGTGTAGCCGGCAACCGCACCTCTCCAATTGAAACACAAGTAATGCTTTACGGCGGGTTATGAGGGCTTAAATGTGTTATTATCAATTTTTAACCGGTTTTAAAAGACGGATGTGTTTTTGTTGTACATTATTGGTTGTTACTTTTCTTCGTTTCATATCCTATACGATTATCAGCATTTAGGTGGGTCAGGATTATATAGGTTCATTGATATTCTTATTTATGCATTTATTAATATCCTGCTGCTTCTAGTCCCAGCATCCATGATTTCTTTCATCTTTGTTAAACTTAGGCAATGAAATAACATAGGACTCATGTTTTAAATTGATTACACATAATTTACCACAGAGTAACAATTATTATTTCATCAATCTTTATCTCTTTGTGTAATCTTTGCACAAGTATTTTTTTATTATTATTGAAGAATTATACAAATCTAATATTGAAATTTATTAAAAAAACAAGAATTATATATGTATAAAACAAAAAGTAAACTAAACAAGATAATATCCACATCGGGATTATTAGGCTCTCGAAAATTGTTTCTTTGCTCAGGCTTATTATCCAGGGAGTCATAGCTAACGAATTATTTATTTATTCATTCATTCATTCATTTACATGTGTTTTACAAATATGACAGATTACCTCCAATTCGTTTCTCAAACAGTTCCAAGTATACATTATTTAAATACGCCATTGGATTAAACCTCATATAGATTTAGTCAAATCGGGCCTTAAAATATCTTGTAATTTACATCCGAATTAACTTTCATACTAGTTTAGTCGAATCAAGTTTTATCCTAAAATAACTCGTAATTAATTCTCGGACTACACCTTATTCTAATTTGGTCAAATCGGGCCTTATTCTAAAATAACTTGTCATTCACTCTTAAAGTAACCCTTATTTAGGTTTGCTCCAATCGGATCGTATTATGATATAACTTGTAATTGATTTATGGATTCAACCTTTAAGTTTGGACAAATCGGGCTTTATTCTAAAATAACTCGTCATTTATTATTGGATTGTAACTTATTAAGGTTTGGTGAAATCGGGCCTTGTTCTGAAATAACTCAATTTTTTAAGCATTAAACCTTACTCCAATTTGAATTGAATTTGGTCTCATTCTGACAAAACTTATAATTTACACTCGGATAAAACCATCTTGGCCAAATCGAGTCTTATCCTAAAATAACTTGTCATTTATTCTTAAATTAAACCTTCTTTAAATTTCGTTTAATCGAGCCTTATTCTGAATTAACTCGTCATTCACTATTAGACTGAATCTTATTCGGGTTTTGTCCAAACTTCTTCAAGGATTAAACCTTATTCGGGTTTAAATCGGATTAAATCGGTCTTAGTTCTCAAATAATATACGATTTTGATCTAATATTATTGCGGAATTGATACATTATATATATAAATTGACGGCAGTTTTGCCGTGACCACGAGCCAGGCAACTGGATCAACATATCGGCAATTAAAAAGCGTTAATCGTCACCACCTAAGTAACTAATTTCCTTATGCATTAAACATCGAATTTAGTTCAATCCGGCTCATTCTGATAAAACTCATAATTTCCTTACGGTTTAAACAGAGTTTGATCAAATCGGGCGTCAGTCACTACGTTACTCCAGTGAACTGCATTGTGCAATGCAAGCGCATCCGCGGTCACCGACCTCGCTTCCTACCGTTCCCACGTAGCTAATGATTGCGGTGTTACAAGCTCAGTGCAGTGTGTTGATAGTCCATTAGCTAACATAGGTACTGTAAATCACTTTTCAACGCGCTCCAACTTTGTCCTCGACGTTGCATGTGATTAACTTGGCGGGCAGGATTGGTTGTAGGTTGGTAGGATTTCATTTATATGGTTTATAAACGTATGTGTTTAAGTTAGAAGAGTACCAAACGAGCGAGCATGTCACCTGATGTTAGGTAATCCCTGCATCCCATAAAAACACATACCACCATAGAAAATAATGAAGATCTGTGATCTAAATATGGGATCGCACCGTCGCCTGTCAGACTCTCAACTGTTAAATTATCGACTGTCAAACTGTCATTGCATATAAGGGTAGCCAGCAACTGCAATTCTACCGAAATACAAGAGTAGTTTCACGAGGGATTCGAAGAATTACGTCTTCTTTGAAGCTAGATGTGGAAATCGTGCGCCAAGAATCATGCCACTTTTACTACTCTTTTGATATTATAAAACCACTAGACCCCGTCAACAGTTTTCCCCACCACTTTTTCTATGATAACCATATTAATATGAACCTCCAATAACTGCATTCCATATCAATGAAACAGAATACCTGTACTGGTAATGACAACGACCTGTGTGGGAAAGGCACTGTAGGAAACTAAGTTTTTATACTACGCCTCTACTACGGATGTATCTAACTTCGACCTTTCAATGCGTCTATGGAATACTTCATGATTTTAAACAAATATCATTGTGGAATGTACAGATTATATGTAATGGTGAATAAATAATAGTTAAAAAACATGCTTTTATAAATCCAGCTAAAAAAATGTTGGAGAAGTAAAAATGTATTGCAATGTAAAAAAAGCGTGAGATGGCTTTTCGGTAATCTGTTGACACCATTCACTTTTTAGTGGTTTATTTTTTTAATCGTGTTTTTTTATGTTTTTTTTTACTATTATTATATTTAGATTTTTTCATATTCTTGCATTGTCATCGGTCCTTGATAAGTATGCAAAAATTCAAATTACTTAGATATTTGAAGGCTGGTCAAAATCACGTTCAAAGCGTCCGTTACAAACATACATATTTAAATACATACAAACATACAGACGACTAAAGCTAATAAGAGCGTGTTAAAAAGGGGGAAATTTTATGGACTATATATCTTTTTTTGGTCAAGTCTGTCAAGATGAATCAAAACTATTATTTTCTTAATTTTGTATGCATTTTAATTTTCTTGTGACTATTTTACGATAATATAAAAAAAACAATAGAATTGTGACAAGTAATTAAGAATTAATTAATTAATAAGCATTAAATTTATGTTGAAGATAGCCAAAGTATTCACGATTTATATTTATTGCCATTTTTCGAACTATTTGCATTATTCGTAGTGACGGGTAAAACATCGACAATAAAAATCGTTATTCGTGTGTACCCGTTACATAGTATAATTAGATATGGTCACATACAGATTCCTCTCACGGCTTCTCATCTTTCGAACTAGTTTCATTACTCATGGTGGCTAAAATATCGACAATAAAAATCGTTAATCGTGAGTACCCGTTACTTAGTAAACTTAGTAATGGTCATATGTACTCCTCTCACTGCTTCATAAGGAAGACGAAAGGCAGACAAAGTTGCATTACCTTATTAGTGTAATAAAAGACATAAATCAATAAACTATTGCGTACACATATGCCTTTTATGGTCCAGTATGAAATTCAAACAAGGTTTCGTATATGGTCTGATCATAGTCCTAAACTCTGTGTTTACTGAATTCAAAATAAGTAGATAATCCATGAGATGTATACATTTTTCATATGTTTAGGAGTTTTTTATACGAGAAGAGTCGCAAACGAGCATACAAACCACCTGGTGTTACGTAGTCGCAACCCACAGACATCAACGTCCAACCACAAAAACGACTGGAATCGTATCTGAGCTCGAACGTAGACACGTTGCTACTCCTGAAGACTAAGATGGTCGCCTCGTTTCAAAGTGTAGCCGGCAACCGCAGCTCTCCAACCGAAACACAAGTGATACATTAAGCCGGCAAATTATGTTTTATTGTTTATAAACCTGCAAGAAAGCCCTATATATTTAAATATTAATAAAATATTTGTAAAAGATTATAAAGACCAATCAAGATAAAAGAAATCGAGGATGTGGCGTAAAAACGCAACAGGAGATAAATAAAAAAATAACAAGAGGTTGTAAACATGCGTACGCGCAGACCTTGCTCTGCCTTTTCTAGTATCATTATGTTGTTCATAATAATTGCTCGCTTACCTCGAATTTCCATGTAATATCCATCTATGCCAGGGATCGACAACCTTTAAGACGGGAGAGCCAAAAGTTACAATTAGCAAATTTTCCTATATTTTAAAGAACCATAAAAATATATTTTAATAATTTTATATCTGTCTGTATATTCCGATTTTTTTATGAACGAGGGAGAAACGGGCATGCAGGCCACCTGATGTTAAATGGTCACTGCAGCCCATGGACAAACACGTCCAATCTCAAATAAAACAGAAGTTCTATTTAAGGGTGGACGCGGATTGATTCCTACTCTTGAGGACTAAGATGGTCCTCCCCAACCGAAACACAATACATGAAGAACATGTTGCTTTACGGCGGGGTATGGGGGGGGGGGGGGGGGCCCCCCCGGGGGGCTCTAACGGCTCTACCCCCCTTTAATTTTTTTTTTAAAAAATGTAAAAT
>DWON01011332.1:0-10241 GCA_018251015.1 Phocides pigmalion okeechobee
GATGATAAATGTAAATAATGATACGTAATTTCAAATAGGACTTTTAAATTATGTTATTTGTATGTAACCGTTTTAATAACTGTATATAAATGTATATGCCTAAAAAATGCCAAATAAAGAGATTTGATTTGATATTTCAAAGCATGCACTCACTACAAGGATAAGAAAAAGTGAAGCCGATTAATTGGTAAATATTTTATAATATATACCATTATACATACCCAGTAACACAGGTCTACAACCTCGTATATGGGCTCCTGCCACTATTAATACTGTTTTTTAAATTAATAAAGATTTTTTAATTTTTAATTTTAATGCATTGTGGTGGCGGATTGTTGCAAAGTAGTTTTAACGACAACTTAATATTATATATTGTACATAAACAGCCAATAAGGCAAGCCAAACACTAAATGGAACAAATCAACGGTTTCGCAGTAAATCTCTTGTAAGATAAAGTGGCAAACCCTTATATCAGTATTGACGGCTTTAGTGAAACAAATTGGAGGTATTCGGTAGGCTTAGAGTATAAGTAATGGAGTACTCGAGTTGTGAAGACTTAGCTTACAGAAACAGCTATTAATTTGCTTGAACGATACTTGTATACGACCGCCGTATTCTCACTCGGAATTTTATCTGTGGGTTTTATCATCACTAGCTTTTACTGGTCGCGTAGAAGTCAATATTACAATACATTCCGATTAATCAAACAGAGTTATTTATTGGATTTTTGTTTATTTGGAAAATGTACATAAAAGTAGTTATGGTCCACTTTCTCCCAATTTACAAAATTCCTTTCCTTGTGCTCACTGACAATATATAAAGAAATAATTTGCTAAATGTAAAATTTAGGCTCAGATGTGTGTTGATTTTTGGGCCTATGCTTAAAATTTAGAAATGCACAATAAATGAGAATTTTCCTCAAGTTTCATGGTGAAACGGGCGATGTTATTAATGCTTAGCAAATCTATAGAAATTACATAATTATTGATCGACAATTAGGACTTGTGTTTTGTATGGAATTTTTTATACATAGATGACCCTTTTAGACACATTCCGTCACTTTGATCTATTTGCAGATGGATGGCAGGTTCCAAATGCATGCCTTGTTTCCTGAGAGCACTTTTAAGGCTACACTTTGAAACGAGGCTACCATCTTTGTCCTCAGGAGAAGCAACGCATCTACGTTCGAGCTCAGATAGGATTTCGGTCGTGTTTGTTGTGCGTGGATGTCTGTGGGCGGCGACCACTTAACATCAAGTGGTTTGCATGCTCGTTTGCTATTACTTCTCACATAAAAAACCACGCATTTTTATTAGTTTTAAATTTTGTTTCACTTTTTATTAATTTAATTTAATTTATATTTAAATTTTAAGGTATAAAAATAGTTTCATTGTAGTACAAATAGAAATATATTGTACAATGAGAAAGAAAGCAAGCAACGCATAAAGGTAATAACAATGAATAAATACAGACGTGTAAACAATAGGCGGTTATCGCTATTAGCCTTCTAGCAATATCTTGTTCTTTTCTCTTGGCATTTTTCCATTTGTTGTCAATTAGTGGAAGTGGCAATAAACTTCTTCTCGACAATAGATAAATAAATATGACGGAAATAATACATAGGACAGTAAATAATAAATAAAACGGTAATACCTAATTAAATTCAAATTCTAATATTTTATTTCATTATAGGGTTACACATAATAAATGTTAGTGTAAAATCAGTACATCGACTTTGAGCGCCCTGTTAGCTAATCATCAAGTGGATGACAGTTTGCTACGTCCATTTAATAAAAAAAAGCGTGTGTACGTAAAAAAAACGTAGGTAAGAAGTTATACTTCTTTGGCGTAACAAGATCTTTCTAAAAATTTTGTCCTTCGCGACTTTAACGATACTAATAATAGAAAAAAGACAGTTTTATTGTACTGCATTATCTAGTTCTTTTTTATTATAATATCATAAAAAATATTTGGACATACTTATAATAAATTAATTATTATTAATTGTGTATCAGTTCCCAACATATACAATCAAGGACAGTATAGTTGTCGCTACAAGTCACTACTTCCATGGTTCATGGGTACGTGACGGTGTGCGCGCGCATTGTAATTGTAATTTACTCTCAAAATCTTTATCTGACGCGCTGAAAGAAATATAACTGCAAAAATCTGAGGCAATGTTTAGGAAAATCACTAAAGATCCGCAAAACGCGTAATAACCGTAAGGGTTTTAGTTGCCAGAGCCACAACTGGATTAATTTTAACGACGTTCGAAGTCTAACGAGGGCCCGTTTTCTGCCATCCATTGTTGGTTGGCGTGCAGTCAGGAATTTGAGAAAAAACTTATTGTGACCTGCTTCGTAGATAACAACCGCAACTTTGTTCTTTAGTTTGCTGCTTTGCAGTATTTCAGTGGGAGTTTTATAATAACTTTGTTGAACGTAGTAAAAGTTTAATGTAGTTAATCTTAGTTTATTTATGTGTATGTACCGATGTTATCCTTACTAATATTATAAATGTGAATATAAGTTTGTTTGTTACGTTTTCACGCCAAAACTACTCAACTAATTGTCATGAACCTTTATAGACATATTCTTAGAGGTATCAAAAAGGACATAAAACACTTTTTATTAAAAAAATGGCAGACATGACTGTTTATCAATAAATTTGAAAATCTAGCAACTTCAAATCCTTCAAATTAATATCTTGTCGACTTTCGCTGCTATTTTTTTTTTTATATTTCATTTTTCGTCACTTATAATAATACTAAATTAAGTAATACTAAAATTATTCAGTTTTTTGACGTTAGGTACCACTTTATTGTTTTATTACTTGCTGCAATTATTTTTGATATTAATTTAAGACGTCAACGTAAGCGAAACCCCGGGTAAAATGTAGTACATATATATTTTATTTTTAAAGATGTTTGTAAAGTACTGTGCTTAGGACATAATCCTTGTACCATATTCGGAACACCCTACACCTAATCTAATACCCTGCAGTACTAAAGGATCTCGCGGAGGAAAAGACGGGTGGGGACTCTGGTCGTTCCTTATTTATGCTTCGACTTGTTGTGGCTACAAGTTGTCGTGCCTAAATAGTGCCTAAATATCTCACAAAGATAAGAAAAACAAGAAAAAAATTAATGGTATATCTTTTTGCTCTTTTGAGATTTTTCTATGTGAAAAGGAGAGCGGGCATAGTTACAGCAACTTTTTATGTATTTGGCAGCTTGCATTGAAATATTTAGCATCATGGTATTAGCGGATTGTAGACAATCCACTACACTACTACAAAGATTTAAAATAACTTCTTGACGGACATTTATTACTTTCAGCAATTATGATAAATGGTGTGACGTTCTGTTTTGCCAGCACGCCTACTTTTCCCTACTCTCGTCTGCTTTTGGTTTATCTTCCTTTTTACTATATCTACTTTATACTTATTACTATTATTATATCGACTCGTATTTATATTGTGAAAGGTGGGAGAACTATAATTCGGCCGGGGATGTACCACCGCCGCCCTCATAATCCGCCGTAAAGCATTACTTGTGTTTCGGTTGGAGAGGTGCGGTTTTTAGCTACACTTTGAAGCGAGGCGACCATCTTATTTCTCAGAAGTAGCAACGTATGTATGTTCGAGCTCAGATAGGATTGCGATCGTGTTTGTGGTTGTACGTGGATATCTATGGGCTACGACTACTTAACATCAAGTGGTTTGCATGCCCGTTTGCTACTCTTCTACAGTAATAAAAAGTATGTAATATATTTTTGTTTATCCATATTTAATCTTGTACTTTTTTATAAATTCTTTTAATAACCATCAATTTCGATGTCCCAGATCTGCTTGGCGTCCTTTGACGGTCATGTTTTTTATTCTTGTTGTTTTGTTTTTATTCAAGCCTCATCATTTTTCTTACTCCCCGAAGAATGACTGGAAGAAAAATAATTACAGAATTAAGTCTACTTTTGTGTTTTTACTTTCACAAATAAATTATTTAACATTATTTTTATGTTTGAAGAGGTAATGATCATGCCGATCTCTAAATGGCAAGTAGTCTGAGGACTGAGATAAATTCCTTGTAAGTACAGCCGGCTACCGCACCTCTCCAACCGAAATACAAGAGTTACTTCACAGCGGATAAGAGGTACCTCCTAGATTAAAGGATTATAGTGATACCTCAAACAACAACATTAACTTAAAAATTAACTAAATAACCTTTTCTACACCCGATTCTAGGTTTGTCTATGTCTTGGGAACAATAAAAAACAAAGACAAGAACACCATCACCCAGACCCAAAGCAAAAACTTAATCTATAGTATAGATTTCCACCTGGCCAGGTAGTGAACTCGACACTTGTGTGGGGGACCAATGTGTTGGATGCTGTCATCAAATAAATATGAAAGGTGCGATATCGTTAGATTTTTACGAGAGCGCCCACAAATACATAGTTTCCTTAAACAAATAGTTTTTATAAAGTGTATTGTGTAATATAACGAATGAATACTTGTGATACGACATGACATCGTAAGATGTTACGGAGTCGTACCGCAATGCCATATCGTAATGTGGAAACACTACGATGTGTATCGTAATAACGACAGGACAGCACGTTGTAGTACGATACACGATACGATGACGTACCGTGAGATCTGATGATGCAGTCTTGCCTATGAAAAATGTTAGATCGTGCATCGTACCTCGAAACGATGTCGTATCATGATTTTATACAATGCGACGTGCGTTCCCACGACACAATTTCACATCAGGACACAATGTTTCTTGTCACGATGAGTAATCGTGTCGTCTGTATGTTTGACCCTAAGCAACTCAAGAACAACTGTCTGCTAGTAATCTCAGCGGTCTGTAATCAAGTGTCAGTTTGTTGTTTCGTCTGAAATTCGAGATAAGGAAGTTGGGAACACTTTGTTACACTGTTTGCGATGATAAAGTTCAAGGGTAATCCTTAATACCAACGAATCTATTCTGAGATAAGAACTTGTTTATAATAACGGATAACAGCCACGATTGATTAATGGTAAGACAAATAGAGTTGTTTACTCCTTTGTTAACTTTATTATTTAAGGTGATAGTCCCATGGTTCAACCGGAGAAGTATCAATGTGTCTCTCATGATCCGTCATAAAACTATTCTTACGTTTCCATTGGAGAATCGTTGCTAGCTATGCTTTTTAGATGAGTCAAGCCAATAAGGGAGACGTGCCTCTGATATAAAGGAGTAACCATCGCCAAGGGACATTTGTAACAACAGAAGAGCGCCAATACATCACTAAATTTAAAGAAGAAAATCTTTTGCACGTTTTTGAAGAGTCCCATGTTATAGCGTGTAGGAAATACTGTAGAAAGTTATTTAAAGACACTTATAAGTTATCCTGTTGCTATAGCGACCATCAATAACAAAATAAGTGTTGATATTCTGAAAGTGGGTAATTTAATTGTAGTAATTAAGCTTTATTAACTGATTACATACGAGATCGTAATAAACAGAACATATTTCGGAAAAATAGTAAAAGTAAAATAACGCCCTAATATTTATTTATCCACAATAAACACAATATATTACAGGGACATAAACCAAACTGTCTACGAGCCATTAATCTTTAGTATTTGGATTCGTTCGTTTTGTGTGAAGACGACATGAATATACAAATCCAATAGACTCCAAATGGCATGGATTTATTATGGACACTTGTACAAGCCAATCAGTGTGATATTCGAGCTAATCAGCGTTGTAATTTGAGCCAATTAGCGTGCATTTCAAGGTAATGGAAGTCCGGTATCAACCAACCAGCGTGTAGTTTAAGCCGATCAGCATATGGTCTGAGTCAGACGGTAGACAATTATCGCTAATTAATGTAAATTCTAAGTAAATGAAAATGCATTTAGGATCAATCGATTTGCGGTCGCAGCAAAGTACTATACGGCTGATCCAAACAGCGTGTATTTTGAGCCAATCAGTGTAGAATTTGAGCTAATCAGCGTGCGTTTTGAGTCAATCAGCTTGCATTACGAGTTCATAAGTGCACAATAACAGTTTAAGATCGGCGCTCAGTCCTCTGTCTTAGATACCACAGCGAGCTCATATGCTTATACTTTTAAAACTTTTCTAAAGATGGAAAAACTATAATTCGACCGGGGACGTACCACCACCGCCCTCATAATCCGCGAGGAGTGAGAGGTGCGGTTGCCGGCTACACGTTGAAGCGAGACGATCATCTTAGTCCTCAGGTAGCAACGCAGCTACTTTCGATCTCAGATAAGACAATCATGTTTTTGATTGTACGTGGATGTGTATGGGCTGCGTCTACTTACCATCGGGTTGGTTTGCATGCTCGTTTGCTACTCTTCTTCCAAAAAAAATATTTACTTAAGCCTACAATCGTTACAAATATTTTCGTGACCACAGAATAAGACAGCTATTTCACTGATTTCGAAATTATACAAGAATTATTAAAATATGTTTTTTGTGTATTATATTAGGAGTCTATGGGATTACATTGTCAATTTCTTTGTTTTCTGTGAACAACGATCGGAGGGCAAAAAGTTTGTCATTGTCGAAATGATCATGCTATTGTTAGTTCGGCCTTGATCTTATCTTATCTTTTTAGATGCTCGTTTCTCGTCGAAATATCGCCAATTAAATTAAATCAGCCCATCAATCCAGGATCTTTGAAATTTACTGTTGGATACAAATCTCCCTACAAATTGCTAACTAGAATCCGTTATATAGTAAAATGTATAAGTTCCGCGATTATATTAGGTTAAATTCGTTAATTATAAAATCGTAAATTATTACAAGAGTAAATAGGCACCTTCTAGGCAAGCGTGCTACACCCTAGGCTTTTCCATCAGGTAGGTATATTAAAAAAAAATACAAATTGTAGGAACTTTTACGATATTTTTTTATGTGAGAAGAATAGCAAACGAGCATTCAAACCACCTGATGTTAGGTAGTCGCAGCCCATAGACATCCAAAAACGACTGAAATCCTATCTGAGCTCGAACGTAGACACATTGCTACTCCTGAGGACTTACATGGTCGCCTCGCTTTAACGTGTAGCCAGCAACTGTACCTCTCCAACCGATCCACTCTATCCACAAGTAATGCTTTACGGCGGGTTATGAGGGCGGCGGTGGTACCTCCCCCGGTGAACTATAGTTCTCTCACCTTTAAATATTACCTGGTATCTACCATCACATCAACCATTTTGACACCTTTTTTGTTGGATGAGTATCAAACGACGTGCAAGCCACCTTGACGTTTAATGGTCTGTATGGCGTGTCTGACGTCATGCATGGACGTGTTATTGCTCCTGAGAACTAAAATGGTCTCCTCGCTTGTAAGTGCAGCCAACATGTTTTTTTTATTAAGAATGGTAGATTGTGAGGACGGGGGTGTTCTACTCGTTGTGGTTGTATACTCGTTACCTACTCTAATTTCATAAAAATATTATTAATATTAGTTTTGAACATGCGAAATTGGTTACAGGTGACCATGGGCGGCAATGACCACTTACCATCAGGTGGACTACATACTCGTTTGTTATTTCAATTAAATAAAAACACTGGTTTAATAATACGTATAACCGTTGTATTATTATACGATAAAGATTTACCTTTATTTAACAATTACAAATTAAATATTATGACCTGTATTCGTACAGCAGTACTAAAAATAACAAACAGTAATAAAAGCAATAGGAACTAATAGCCTGTAAAAAAAATTACAAACGGATGAGAAAAAGATATCGCTTACAGAGATTTTGAAGCTTAGGAAGTTGTCTTACACAAAACGAGTAAGCTTGGGTACCTTTACTTTTGTTGGAATAATAGCTATTTACAAGCCGTTTAACACTTTCCTTGCTGCGTACAACACTGATATGTTACATGGCGTAACGCGCTTGCGGCTTGGACACACCTGTCGTAAATCTATATGGATTACGGATGATCACAAGTGCTATGTTTACGTCGGCGCTACAAGACTGGAGGCGGACATTACGTCAATGTATTCGTGGATGCTACATTGATGCTAAAATACAATATTTGTGTGAATTGGCGCATCTCCAGTCTAGAGAAAAGAGCTCCAGTTTAGTGCGCCTCCCGTAATCCTGACTCGATGTAATATATGTACATATAAGCGCTGCAGTCAAAGAGTAAAAATAAAACGTACGTGAATTTCTGAATGACAATAGCAAGTCCTACATGTTCCAAATATAAAAATGTCAATTATTTATTTATTTTTCATAATATAACAGGTTTTTTCTTCACAACAAAAACATTGTAAATTGATTGTAGATTGTTGATATATTCAATTCAATTTACCGAAAATGCCACATGATCACTCACTTAACGGAGTTATAAACACATTCAGAAGTATTTTGGACATGTAACCGTTTCAAATTATAGATTAGGAGATCGGAATTTGATAAAACGAACAATTTTTATTCAAATTCATTCTATTTTGTTAAATTAAAGAGGTTTCAATGAAAATAAAATTGAAATTCACATATTTTATTTCATTATAAGGTATTTACATATACTTAATGATCGTCAAAGGTACAATGTAAAATCAGTACATTGGCTTTGAGCGCCCTTTTGGCTAAGGTTGAAAAGATAGACCAACGAAATATTCATATAACACTTTTTCTTCCTTCTTCAGGGTATCTAATTCAATATATTTGGTTTGATTATGACTTTAAAATTGATTATCACTTTACTGTACTATGGTAGAGACTAAATTAAGACTAAAATTGAAATATATAAATAAAGAATAATAATAATAATACTTGTTTGTGCCTTTTCATTAAATTCTATTGAAATGATCCATGACCCTATCGCTAGGAATTAGAATTATCTTTCATTACTATACACTAATCAGGCTTGCAGATTTCCAGACTACAAGTTACTAAAGCAAGTGGTAAATTTTTCATTTCTAATTTTACTTAGGTATTTAAAGAACTCGCCCACTTTTTCGATACGACAAGTCAGTTGTATGTACTACAATGATCATTGTTATTGCGGTTCTGGAGAACGTATCAAAGATTTGTTTCAAGGTATGCCTACTATAAAAATAAATGGAAATTGGTTACGGTTGTCGCTTTGCAAAGAATATTTTGGAAAAGTAAAGATGTCCCTTCATTTTATTTTCTCTGCAACTACAAAAAGAGGACAATACGAATTTTGAGGGATTGTAATAGATATTTATATTTTTCTTATTTTTGATTTTAATTACAGATGTAACATGGAGTAAATGAAACTAACCGTAATGAAAGCTCAACCTAAACAAACTAAATTAATTCCGTACCTATGCCGCATGGTGGCAAGAACGCTGGCCGCACTCCCGCACAGCATTGGTAACTGACTACACATACTCGCAGAACATTTTTTTGCTAAATACAAATAAGAAACAAGCGCCCGTATTACTTTATCGAGATTACTTGATGGTTACTGGTGGATAGTCACATGTCCATGGACATTTGTGACCCACTCCATAGAGGACACGACTCCCTCTGTGGTCGACTACACAAGCGTTGCTACTGAGATTATTGCTTTTAATATTAATGCCCTCATCAACCAAACTTTTCCATTGAGATGCAAGAGGTTATAGCGGCGGCGTGTTTCGATTCAGGGGGTACTACCACCCATTTGTAATTTGAAGCAATTCTAGAATTTCGTTGGAAAAGGATGGTTGCTTTAATTACGTTACCTATATTATAAATAAGGCGACCATCCTACCTCTCAGAAGTAGCAACGCATACTTGATAGATTTCCAGTGAGATTCCTGTAATATCCTTGTTACTCCCCGTCTTGAAGCCCGGGTATAGTTGCAAAATCCTCACTTTCAGGAAATACAAAAAAACAAACCTTCAGGAAATACAAAAAAAAACATAACTGTTTGCATTTTATCTAATGTCCTACAAACTTTTTCATATTTTTCTTAAAAAGCGATTTACGTAATAATCATGAAATAATAAGAGTATTTTAATGTTTAATGGTAGAATTAAATAAAAATAAAAAACCCTTTTTCCTTGTGTTAGAGACCGCGATATGGAACTAATACATTATACAAATAACAAAGAATATATATTTACAACAATATGCAAATGTCCACGGGCGACATGGACAACTTAACATAAGGTGTTTTTTTTTATTGCGAAAGAGTAATAAACGAGCATGCAGGCCACCTGATGTTAAGTGGTCACTGCAGCCCATGGACA
>DWON01011333.1:0-10241 GCA_018251015.1 Phocides pigmalion okeechobee
GGCAGGCCGCGTCGTGCTGGTACAGCGCGTGGCTGAGTTCCTATATATTTACAAAACACCTTATAATCTTATAATTTAATATTTGAACACAACTCACGATTCAAATTCAAACTCAAATATTTTATTTCATTGTATGGTATTTACATACACTTAAAGAACGTCAAGGTTACAATGTAAAATCAGTACATGTGCTTTGAGCGCCCTGTTTGCTAAGGTTGACCGGGAGAAAGAAGCCGGCGGAAAAACTCCCGGATTACCAACTAGTACTTAGGAACCTCCGAAAGAGGGAGTCAAACCATTGAATTAATTAATGCAAGCCCAAAATTACAGAGCTATGATACGAAACAACCATAACATTATGATCATTAAGGTCAAATCTCTTTGACATAATCTCCAGCAAAATGATCATGATTTGACAAAGAAAGATTTAGGAGGTAAGTACATCAGATTTGAGACCAAGTGGGATTGAATTTTGATAGATTTCATACATTCTTGAGAAACTTACAAATGCCTTTCAGGCATATAAAAGTTATCTAAGTGTAATCATACATATTTTTTAAATGTACCTCAGTCAGGTAAACATGAATCAAGCACATTTGTTATCAAAAGTTATAGAGGTTATCAAACTGATTCTTATCGGAAAGAATGACTTTAACATTTATCATAAAAAGGCCAGTAGTAGTAGTGGCTGCATTGTTTATATCATACTGTGGACATATATAAAAATCAGAATTGTAATTAGTGAATTTTTATATATTGTCAGGCATTTTTTTATTGATAAAAGAGTAAAAACAATAATCAGTTTAGATTAACACTTTCCCTGCGGCTGCAACACTGCTGTGTAATTCTGGACGCGAGCGCTTGCGGCTCTTACACACCTATGTCGTACTGACAAATTTGAACGCATTACAGGCGAACAAAAGTGCTGTTTAACGTCAGCGCTACAAGAGTTACGTCTGCATATTCGTAGATGATACACAGATGCTAAAAAATACAATATTTCAGTAATCTGTCGGCAGATCTTCAGTCTAATCAAACAAGCTCCAGTTTAGGGCCACCTTCCGCAATACTGACCCAATCATGCTGTGCCACATTCAAAGTGTTAAAGTAATAAATCCCTACAAACTCCTTCCTTTATAAATATATCCTTTATATACAAATAATGTTTTTATTATTTCTATGATTATAATCTTGACAATGAAGGATGGTAACAATTACACCCCTTCTCCATTTAAATTACATTCCAATTCAAATTTTCATACAATGCAAATGTAGCTGTTTTTATTTGATATTGAAATATATAATATTTGGTTTTAAATTAGGTGTATAGATATACTATAAACAAACTACAGATGTTTTGTGGACCATGGTATGCTATTAAAAACTTGTATTAAATATGAATTTAAAATGCCATACATTTTTAATTTTCTGTTATGAAAAACTAGGTTTAAATACAGTTGTACCACAAACTTATGCTAAAGATGGGTCTGAGAGAGAACAGAATAAGTCAAATTTGTGTGAATAGATTACAAAGAAATGTTTAATAAAATGTTATATGATACAAATACAAAGTTGCATGTGTAATAATATAGGTTTATTATTTTGCAAAAAAAAACAGTGTTCTTGGTTAATCTTTGTATTTTTTACTTTTCAATTGAAACAAGGTTTTCTATCCCATACCACCATTCAACAGTCTGTAAAATCTAGGCCTATAGGTAAATTAATGAACAACCTGTGTTATGGCTACTCTACACAATTCAATTTCGTAAACCCGTATTGTTGTAAGTCATGATACTGTTGGTCGAGGTATTACTGTACACAAAATTCAACTCACCTGTCTAGCTGTTTGAAGCTGCTGGCGCTGTGTGAATGTATGCAACATGAGGGCATCCCATTCATCCTGCATACTCTTCAATGTGGCAGGGATGGAAGTGGCACTTGGAGGTTTTGGTTTTACTATAGCTGGGGCTGTGGAAGAAGTTAATGAGTTCACTATTTAATTTAGCTAGTTTCAGGTTTCTTAAAATCAGAACTACACTTAAGTAAAAAATAACATAATATAATATTTGAAATATTATAAACTAATTTAATATTTCACTGCATTAAAAAGTCCCGAGACCAAGTTAGTTCAGAGCAAAAACGTAGTCAAATTTGTATAATCGTATATAAATTAGCTGTACAATTTTTATACAATAGTAATATAATGTACCACAAGTCAATTCAACTCACTTTTGATTTCAATAAGATCCTCAACCCGTAGCTCTTTCCCACTGATAGGGTCAACACCATTCTCTATTATGTATTTTTCTATAATACGTTTCTCGAACACAGCTCCCGAAGTGGGAGAAACCACTGGGACTTCGGGAACTTCATTTGATACTGAAAAAGAAATTACATTTAAGGTTATGTTTAGAATCCGCCTAATACGTATTTCTTTAAGGGAAATTTAAATGATGAATATAGGGAGGCTAACATAAATACTTTTATAAATTGAAGTAAAATATAAAAAAAAACGTTATAATATTTTAATTAGAAACAACAACTATGGAAGTTCGCCCGGTGGATGCAACAAAGCTTTATCATAAAAAGATTTACAAATAATATCTAATTTAATACAAACTTGCACAATAAAGAGCCATATTAAATCCACTTATATTACGCTAAATTACATAGGAAACAATAATAACACTTATTCTATTATAAAACACACAAGATGAATCGTTCCCTCAACTTCCCTCCGACACAAACCAACCAAACTTTCAATTATTTGAGTGAAGTGACGTCGCAAAGGCAACAAAATTAAACAGATAATAACCAAAAACCAGAATAAACAACTTAAAGTTAAACAAAAAAGGAATATTATCGTCAATAAATTTATTTAAAATATAAATAAAAAATTATAAAATAGGAATTCACGATTATTTAGATGAAAGAGAAAGAGTGTTTTAAGATTTTTATAATCGACATATTTACTAGTAACTTACTAGTAGTAAGTAGGTAGTATTAAACTCTTTATGTACACCCACTTTAAAATGCATGTATTTTTGCAGGTAAATGTAAACATAAATAGGTAATAAAAATTATGTCATAAGATTAATAATTTGAATTCATCCAAATATTTAGAAAGTTCCGAATTATAATTTCATTTTAAGAAACTATTGATAATCAAAAAAGTAAAGAAGCTCGCGTCTAGCAAAGTAGCGTTGCGAGTTGAATCAAACTTCTTTATATGAATTTTCTGAATTGTCGCGGCTTTAGTCGATCGTCGCGACCTTATCCTACCGTAGCATTGGTCTTGATTATTTGTTTGATGGATGTAGTAATAGCATATCCGTTCAAGCATTCAGTATAGGTACCATATTTTGCCATCTGTAGAATCCTCCAAATTATGGGTATACAGTGTGGCTAAATCGTTACAAGACTTAGGGCAGACATTATGTCTGTGTATTCATAGATTATGACAAATGTTACATTTTTATAATTTTTGGGATCTCACATTTTTAAGTTTTGCAAAAACTTGTATTAGGTAGAGGATGCTAAAAAATATAATATTTCAGTGAATTGTTGGGCATCTGCTATCTAGACAAATACTAAACTGGAGCAAGTGTAGTCTCTCTCGACGCCTCTCGCAACGCTGGCCAGATCTAATATGTATATGAGCGCCGCAGTCAAAGTGTTAAGTGTTTTTCTTGTTGTAGACAAGGTCTATAGGTATTGTAATTACTGTCATGGAAAACGCTTACTCGCATCGCGCCATGTTTTGGTATGATCTTACCCTAAATATGTCATTGTAAATTATATAATTATGTACTCAAAAATTGGTTTTAACCTGTTAAAATATCTCAATATTTATCAAAAATGTAATTTCATTATTAAAAATATATATTTACGTCCAGAAGGAAAATGTTAACATAAAACTCACAAGATGGTACACGTATCCAAAAATTATACTACGGAAATCCGTAGCGGGAATAAAAATGTAGAAACGGTACCTATGTGTGAGATATATTCGTACCTACCTGATCTATGCGTGCTGTTTGAAGCACATTTTTTATCAATTTAAATATTATGTAGCTATTTAGTATTTGTTTCGATTTTAATGAAATAAATCATACAATATATAGTATAATAACAGATTTTTGTATTTTTTTATAAAACTGATTCAATTACGTAACTACCTTTAACATTGAAATTATTAGTAGCCATTTTAATTAAATAATCCTTAATATTCGCTCAAAAATTATACATATAGACTTTAAATTTAATGATGTAGTATTATAAAATATTTCAGTTATTGCATACGGAATGTAATAATTTTATAAAAAAACATAAGAACTCAAAAGTGCGTAAATTTTGTAGCCGAAGAACTATACGAAATACTTACGAACAAATTTTATATGCTGATGATTTAGCTGAATAATCGGGCGCGAAAGGTTCGTCACAGGAATGCTTAGCGTTGATTGGTTGAAAATTTCGAAAGTACCAACTTAACACATAGAACGTTTTGGCTATGTTGTCAGAATTATTACCAGTTGTGTAGGCAGGTAAAATTCGTCGCTTTGCTGAATATAATTTATTTTTCTTTAATGGTTTTCAATACGATAACTATATTTCGTTTACTAGAATAATACCTGTGAACTTGTTCTTCCATGTGAAACAACCAAACGTAAGTAATATATTCCAGTTTGAGTGTTTCGTCAACTTTTCTTTTTAAAAGGTTGTGGTTCTGCAAAAGTAGCAGCACAATTGATAGAGTGCGATACTCGCGAAAGAAAAAAATGTAATGCATTCATTATACAAAATTAATAACGGACAATGAATATAATATTTAATTATATTAATATACTTTATCAGATTAACTTTATCATTACGCGTATTTTTCAACTAAAGTGGTAGGACAAGTCAATTTTACTTCACAATATTTTATTTTTACATGCGTTGCAGGTCGTGAATAATGAATTGCGGGAGATAATAAAACTTCTGTAATGATTTCGACATCGGTCTCGTGTTCGAGAAATGGAGAGACAGCAGTATAATCCACTTCAAAACTTTGATGATCCGAAAACGGAAATATTGAAAAAGCGATTATTAAAAGCTACAAATACGTCCGCCGTTGGAAATTTATCACAAAATAGCTCGCAACATAATGTGCTATTGAATTCGTTGCGCGTGAGTTTAATATTACGCTGTGAAATAAATGCAACTCGGTTCGCCCTCAATGACATTGTTTACGATGTTTCAGGCGCCAATATCGAGCAGCATGATCGTGTCCTCGGTTCAGGCGCCGCAGAGCTCTATGCCCATAACACATAGCTTAGTCACTCACTCCATTGCACCGGTGAAACTTCACGCTAATAACGCGCCCTATCCTCTCCAGCTATCTACTGTTCATGTGCCAGTACAGATACCTGGCTCCACATCTAATATTAATGTCCCTGTTCAGCTTTCTGGAGCTGCAAATAGTGTCCCCTTGCAAATAGCACCCGTTAGTCTTCCAATACAAGTGTCAGGGACCACAAGTGTCCCCGTTCAGTTGCCCGCAGGTGAAACAATTAATGTTCCTCTGCAGATTCCTTCTTGCAATCAAAACACTCACCTGATTACACCAACATTGCCATCCATGCCACTTTTAAATACAACAACTCAGCCTCTACACAGTTCAATTATTCAAGTACATATGGGTTCAAATCCTAGGCCTACAAACATGGATGGCAGCACAGACATGGGTTTGTCAAATTCTACACAGCTGCAGCTACATGACTCAACAGGGGTCCAAATGAAAATGACTAATGCAAATGCAGTTTCTCAAATGCAAGTAGGGACAAACTCAGCTGTAGTGCAAATTCCGAGTTCATCCAATAATTCAATACAATTAAATCTACCAAACAATACAAGTACTGGTGTCCAGCTCAGAGGAGCGCCAAGGCCTATGCCGCATGTTGTCTATATTCAGACACCAACTGGCTTGAAGCCAGTGACCAGTACAGATGTGATCAGCCAAGCCAGTACGAGTGGAAATCCACCACAAATTATTGTGAGAAGACCTGTGAGTAAATTTATTGGTTAACTTCGCAACAAAGTAAAATTTATCATACCACATTGTTGTTGTAAAATGTCACACGTGGTTAATGTCTATAAATTTAAGTTAAGCAGTAAAATCCAAATAAAAATATATTTTTAAAATTCCTAAGAAAACTAAATTATTCAGATTTGTTTAGAAATAAATATAATACATGAAAACTTAGAGATACCCATTTAAGAATATATTTAAAATTTATTGAGGGCCCAAGTAAATAAGGAAGCTTCACAAGTTATCTCATATTTGTTCAAATTGTGTGTTAAGGGATAGAGGAAGTAGTTCAAGTGATATAAAAAATGTGTATAATAATGAACTCAAATATCTTATGTGAGTAATAACTGTTTTAGTTAAATTATAAATAATAATATTAAAGTACAAATGCATCATATGTTACTCCAAACTGGACATAATTAATTACAAAGCTATTTGGCACACAAACAAATGCAACAGTGATTTATTGAAGTGTGCAATAATATGTTTATTTGTCCATAATTTACTAACTTGCATTGAGGTTACATGTCCTTATAGTAATTATTTTTATGTACCTATTTGTCCTCCTTTAATATTTGTTCTGTTTATCATGGTCTTATTGATTGTGAAGTAATGTGATTTTTGTATAGTAACTTATCTATAGTGTTCAAATACATAATGTGAAATATTTTATTCCATGATTGTAAATCTAGATTCTTCACCAGTTTATCCATTTTTACAATTAGCTCATATGTTGACAAATAAAAAAACTATGTAAATAACGTTGCAATAATATACTATGTTCAATATATATTTTTTTGATTTTTTTTTATTAACTAGTTAATTTGTTTCAGGTAACAAGCAATGCAAACATTCATTTGATATCAAATGTCAGCAATAAGCCAAATATTGCTCCGAAAGTACCAGGACAAAACAAGTCATCAATCCTCTCATCTGCTAACCCAACACAGCCAATTGTTATTCAAAAACCTAAAACAAACGATAAAATGATTGTGCCTGTTAGCATTGCTCCTGGAAATCCAGGCAAGCAAGCAATTGCATATTTAGGATCAGTGAAGAAGCAAAATACTAAGAGCATATCGGACAACCAGTCCATTCTCATATCAAGCAATCAAACAAATGTCAATTCGAATAATCAGAAGCTATTCCTGACCCCCATGAACATGCCCAAAATACAGAACACTAAGTTCATTTTACCAGTAACATTACCTGCTACGATGGCATCAAAGGGACCAATTATTAATCTTCAAATAGCTAATGGTCAGATACAGAATGATCCTCAGGGAAATATTACTGTTATGAGAGATACGTCCATGGAAGCCTCAGATATGCCACCATTACAGCCGTTAGCTAAAATCATGGGTACAGGGATTAGTGTTAATGGAAAAGATAACTGTATACCACAAAGTCCAAAGGGTGAAAAAACATTTGCCATATCTATACAAGGATCTAGAGCTGAGCCTACAGGTGAACAGGGAGAATACACGCTATCCATACCTGAGACCAATGCTTCTATGAATGATGACATATATACGGTCTCAATAGCTGATGATGAAGGTGGTCAGACTCTGGAGAAGTCTTTCACTTTAGCTATACCAGAAAAAAGCAAAAGTTTATTAAATAAAAACATAATTGATAGAAATGATTTAGGACCCGTTACAATTGCAGCCCCTGCAATCTTGCGACGTTCTAATTCCGATAATAGTGAAAGGAAGATTAACAATTCTAATATTAAAAGGCGAATATCGCTATGTAATGAGAATCTTTCAAATAAAGGTATGAAATTAGGTTTATCTCACTTAAATATAGAGAAGCCAGGAGTTCAAATGGATGCTGATGTGAATGACGACCATCGCGTCCCATCTTTATTTTGTGATGAGAAGCTAGATAAAGATTTAGAGGCTAAAGTAAATTTGGCAGATTCAGACCATGATGATTATAAGGAATCTAAAATGGAGTCCAATACAGAGCCTACTAATGAAGTGATATATTATCAAAGTATGGAAGATTACAGTAAAAATGGCATAAACAAAGAACGAAAGGAATCTACTTCAGAAGATGATACTCCAGGTTTAATATGGAATGATGGAATTGCACATCTTCAAGGTAGTGATTTACAATTTCAGACAAACGAATTTGGATTAATTGATCTTCTAAATGTTTCCGATCATGAAATGGCGCCGTCCAACTCGAATGTTAAATATCACACGCCACTGAAAAAACGCATAGAGATAAACAGCAGAGATAAGAAACCAACTTCTCCTGAAGATTTGTATCGATGTGATGGTTGTGGATGCCATGGCATGGCAGCAGAGTTCATAACTCCAAATTTTTGTAGTTTAACATGTCAAAACGATGTCCAGAAGATTAATCAAAAGAAGAAGAATAAGGAGATGGCTGAATTGACAAAGAAAAGAAATAAAATAAAGAAGCTGCTCGTAAAGAAACAACTTTCTGAATCAGACTTAATCTCAGATGTCAAAGATGAAAAAGTTGCTCTGAAACATTACAATTCCGCACCCACCGAGATTCCAGAAGCGACGTTGTTGAAAATGACTGAAGATATGGTGGAGAACGAGAAGTATCCTTGGATGTGTGGCAAGAATGGTTTCTCATGGATGCGGTACTTAGACATTTGTAAGGCTAAAGCGGCGCCGGTAAAACTGTTTAAAGATCCATTTCCATTCAATCGAAATGGATTTAAAGTTGGCATGCGTCTAGAGGCGATAGATCCCCAACATCCCGCCTTGTTTTGCGTGGTCTCCGTGGCCGAGGTGCAAGGCTACAGGATGCGGTTGCACTTTGACGAGTTTCCCGACATGTACGACTATTGGGTTAACGCCGACTCTATAGACATTTTCCCCCCGGGCTGGTGCGAAAAGAACAGCCGCCCCCTGAAGCCTCCAGGGAATATCAATCCTGCTACATTTTCATGGCCGTTATATCTGAAGCAAATGCGTGCCGTTGCCGCTCCAAGACATCTTTTTCCTCACGTCACGTCGACAGTAAGTGTGTTTTACAAAATTTTGACATGAAACATTAATAAATTTTATTATACATGGTATTTCTTGTAGTACTACAATATATGTTCAAATGTCAATAGTTATATTATAAGTTATACTCTTATTAATTTAACATTTGTTTAGAAAATAAGTCGACACATTTTTTTTACAAAACTTTTTTTTAGTTCATTATATATTTGCAACAGATAAATTATTGACAAATGTATTTATTCAATACAAAATACTGTGTCATTCTTATTATTTTGAATTTTGCACTTATAGTGTAACAGAAGTTGTATAGTTTGTGAATAACTATATAAAGGGATCCAAACGTTTGTAACAGATGGTGAAGCCGAACGGGTTCCGTATCGGCATGAAGCTGGAGGCGGAGGACCGGCAGAACGACATGGTGTGCGTGGCGACCATCGCGGACATGCTGGACAACCGGCTGCTCATCAACTTCGACAGCTGGGACGACATGTACGACTACTGGGTGGATCCCACCTCGCCCTACATACACCCGGTGGGCTGGGCCGAGGAAAACGGCGTCACGCTCACGCCGCCCAACTGTGAGTACTTACAGTTGTTTTTCCTATACCATATTTATAGGATAACTATAGTTCGACCGGGGAGGTACCACCGCTGCCCTCATAACCGTAAAGCATTACTTGTGTTTCGGTTGGAGAGGTGCGCTTACGGGCTACACTTTGAAGCGAGGCGACCATTTTAGTTCTCAGGAGTAGCAACGCATCTACGTTCGAGCTCATATAGGAATTACCGGTCGTGTTTGTGGTTGTACATGTCATACAGGATGTCTGTGGGCTGCGACTACTTAACATCAGGTGGTTTGCGTGCTTGTCCGCTGCTCTTCTCACAAAAAAAAAACGCATTATTTTCCAACACCATTTGAGAATATAGGTAACTTATAGCCGCAACCCATTATTTATAGCACAAATATATACTTTTGGTTTTCCATTAATGTACTATAATATCGGCTTCCTGTTGTTGGAGTATAGGTTGCGTTTTTTTTTAACGTCTGTAATATTCATGGAAAATGTAAAATACAGGTTTGGTTTATCAGTTATAATAATATTTAATATTTATAATTTATGATTTTTTTTTTATTATGAGAGAGTAAGAAACGGGCATGCAGGCCACCTGATGTTAAG